>JAVQJL010022935.1:0-34456 GCA_036024295.1 Nannoperca obscura | reverse complement strand
TCCCCGCCATATCCATCCTTCATCCCCCTCCCTCCCCCTCCCCTTCCCCTCCACAGCCCGGGTTGATTTTTCATTAAATGCTATCAGAAATGTGACTGGTCCTATTCATGGGCAGATGGAGGGCTGGCTGTGCGGCTGGAGACCAAGAGCTTGACTGGAGAATGACAGGAATCTGGGCTGTAGGTGGAGGTCCGGGTGGACTTTACAGGACCTGACAGAGGAGGAAAAATGTGCTTTTTCCAAGCTTTTCTTTGTCTGTGAGAGCCCCCTTTTTCCCAACTCCGATTATGTCCGATGTATTCCTCCTCACCAGAGCGCTCTCGCTCAGATTTTCTCCGGCTAGGCCACCTTTGTTTGCCGAGAAAAGAAAAACACACCTCACATTTGTTATGTTCAATAGCAGCTCAGTGTTTTCTCTCTCTGCTCCGAGGCTCCTTCTTGTCCTCATTTATTTAAAGCCACTTAAAGAGTTAAGAGCACTCTGCCTAAACAAAACAACATATTGAGCCTCTGTTTCCTCAGACAAACAAGGTGACCAGATCCATCCGCTGTTCATTTCTCACCAAAGGAAGGAGATGAACCTCTCATATTGTTAGCGAGCGGTCGATTATGTCACGGGACAATGGAAGGCAGCGGGTTGGGAGAAAACACAAACAATGATTTCCGCAACAGCAATTTAATCCTCTGGCGTTAAAACCTGACACAAAGTGGACAAAGGCGAGGAGGCTGGCACGAATAAACCCCCGAATCTGAAGATTAAGCAAAAAAGAAAAAAGAAAAAGAGGATCCTTTGTGTAAAAAGGTCCTTTATATGCTTTTGAAGTCTGTGAGACCTGCCAGCAGTCCTCAGCCTCTCTTTGTAACCGGCCCCCATGTCCCACAGCAAACCACCACCTCACTTTCATCTGCCGTCATCTTAGGGGGCAATTAATGCCATTCAGGTCTACCCACTACACAGAGAGAGAGAGAGAGAGAGAGAGAGAGGGATGGTGGGAAGGCTCATTTACTTGTTGAAGCGGGGACTTGACAACAGTTTAGTGTAGCCTAATTTGGTGCATATAAGGCAAGTGTCATCTCTTATCAGACGACACCGTGCGCTTCCATTCGGCTCTCCTCTGCTGGCATTATTTATATTTGATTGGGCTTCTGTTTACAGGCAGGCAGCGTGGAAACCAGCCACACTGTTGCTTAATGAATATTTCACTGCCTCCACACAATAAGCCTCCCATGATAGCCCTGTGAAGATCGTCCCGCTCTGCAGCAATAACTCCGACTCAGACTTGATGAAGCTCCGTGCGAGGAGGAGCCTCGGGTTTTATGGTTGACCTTTTCGCTCTCTGCTGTAGTTCCTTTACTCTGGGGACTCCCACTGTTTCTGCTTTGCTGTTCTAATACAGTGGCCCCGGCCCCGGTTGTCTGCGAGAGGCAGGGGAAATAAAGCCTCCATTTGCATTACGTAATTTCATGCATTATTCAGAGGTTCAGAGAATCATTTCACCTAGACAATTCCTCAGAGGGCAGCGAGGAGATAACTGTTAGTGACAGGACTGGCTCATGAAATGCAGAGTGACTTAACCACCCAATCTGCAGATATTATCCCGGCCTGAATTGGAAATAGACACCGGCGCGCTCACACAGATGCACTCTAACAAAAGTACACACTCGATGTTATTTTCACTTTTTCTTTTTTATCACTGAGGGAGAACAAGTGAAATCAGATGCACATTTTTACGATATGTCTGTTTTATGATGCTCTTGATATTTCAAAGGGTTTCAAAGCTCAGATGAATCGTGCTGTATGGGTAGGAGTTGATCTGGATTTTTCTTCCTCACACACGAAGCCATAAAAGAGGCAAATGTTTTGAATTCAGAAGCTGTTAGATAATGATGTTCTATTTCTGCTCATGCTTGCTTTTCTCAATGCAGCACCTCCACAGCCTGTTATGCTGTTGTGTTGTCAAAATGGGGAATATAAAAAGATAATCTCTTTTTTTTTATGGGCTGTATTAGTTTGGAAACTCAATAGCAGCAGCGAGTCCATCACGAGGCAAAGAGAGTGCAGGCAGGCCAATTAGTGCAATCAAGCAGCCAGTGTAGCACAGAGCTGCACACAGCAACTGGACATTGTTTCTTTATTGTCCGAGGCTCACAACAGAGCCCACAGCTCCAGAGTGCTGCAGTCGTTATCGCATCCGGGGAAACACTGCAACACAACACCACGCAGAAATAAAGCTTTCTCCTTCTAATCACAGACAATGGAGTGTATTTCATTAAGCCAGATAATGGTGTGTGCATTTCATTACCATAGATAACTAGGAATATTTAGATGAGGGATGAGGTGCTCATAAAGCGCCAGTTGGTAGCCATGGTAACCGGGATCTTGGCAAACAAAAGGGTCGGGGAGAAATGTTTGCTAGGGGATGGAAAGGAAAGGGGGAAAGCGCTGCGTTACAAAGAGGGACGAGGGCAGAACCGCAGTCCCAGGCCGATCGCCTCCATGTTGTTTTTCTTCCTGCACCCAGAGACAGACTCAGGTGACCACCGTGCTCCTCCTTTGTTCTCAAAAGTTAAATATGCTTCCCTCCGCAGGATACCCAAGATAATCACATGCTAATGCAGCCGCGGGGCAAATAATAAACTTAATCACCCAAATGTGGAAATCAACGTGCAGTGCGAAAAGCTATCCATCCGTCTTGCTGCGCTCCTGTGAATATTACAACCCCCACACGCTCGTGCTGCCAGTCAAACCTGACTGTATGTTGTGTGAATTTCAAATGAAGATGCCTTCTGACAATAAGAAGGGCCTCCGAGCCTAAATCAGCCCAAACCATGACCTTGACCTTGGGAGATGGTTTTCATTCCTCCGGTTTCCGAGCTGTCAGTTATCCCAGGACGGGTTATATTACTGTGATGACACCAAAGCAACGGCAGTCTAGTTCTTTCTGGCAGCATGCAACATTAAGCCCCTCTCCTCAGATTGAAGTCTGTCATTATTAATGTAGCAACATTATTTGCAGCAGAAACATTAATGGTTGAATGGAATGACAAGTCAATACATTGATTACGGCTGCTCACATTTATTTTTAATCATAAATTGGACAGTAAAGCTGCGCCATTTCATTTAACAGATTAAAACAAATAGTATACGGTCTTATCGTATAATATGATAATTCATAATAAAGAAAAAGGTATGGATAAAATTATTTTCTTTTTATTATTGCACTTGTTGGTTCAATTTATTTGATACATTTGTTTTATGCATCATGAGTTTTAAAACTCTTGTTATGATTGAGTTTAATTGGACTCTGCAGCACAGTGAGGCTGCACTAAGACTCACAATCACAATGCTAACATGCTGATGCTAAGAAGGTATAAAGTTACCTTTGTTCACCATCTTAGTTTCATGTGTTAGCATGCTAACATTTGCTAATTAGCACTAAACACAACGTACAGCTGAGACTGATGGTCATTAGTTTAGCAGATATCTGGCCACAAACAAATCACTCAACCACCTCATGGTGGTCACGGGATCACCAGGGTCAGTAGGATTCATCTTCTGGAGACCACGAATGTGTTCTGCTTGTGTCTAAGTTCTGAAAAACAGCCCAGCAGATGACACAGAAACCGAAAATAACTACACATGACCTGCACATAGAGTTCAGCCATTAGGTGAAAGCAGATAGGACTCCATATGGACAGCCTCATTCTTGCACCCCAGATACTCCACTTTAACAGGAATGCAGCACTGCTGTCACAACATTGATCTAAAGGAAATTCAGCTTTTTAAACTTTTATTTATCCTGGGAAGTGTTTTGTGGAGCATGCAGAATGTGTTCTCACTAACACTCTGCCTCTCGTTCAGCAGCACTCATCCATATTTGGAAATATCAAATTCTTAGACTGCATCTGCAACACGAGAAGTTCCAGGAGCAAATTCACTTTTAGAGCTTTAGTTCATTAACATTTTAGATCTGAAAAAGAAAAAGGGTGGATATTCTCATTATACATGGCAGTATTAGTGGTTTTTTAATGGGTGTAGAGAATAAGGGTTAGATTGATGTGTGAGTTTCCAGATATATTATTTTGATATTTGTGAGATATTAAATATTGGCCAGTGCCAGTGGTGGACCGCAGCTAACAAGATGCAGGATCCTCACTGAAAACACACCGAGGGGCAGCAGTGCACTCACCCAAAAACAACTGTAAACATGGGCCCTTGCATATATTGGCTGTGTTGGAAAAATGAACTGTATTACTGCACATCCCCCCACCCCCCACCCCATCCTGAGTAACCTGAGTAGGCACCGTTTTCCTGGGATGAGAATTGACTTTTTTGTTATCTAAACATGGGAAACCCACATGGAACCTGATTTTTCCGGTTTTAACAGTTATGAAAACATCTGACAAGCTGCACAGGTAAAACACACACACACACACACACACAGGGTGAATCCAGCCTGCGACAGTCAGGCATGATAATGTGGATTGATTCCCCTGATGATGTGTGTATGTGTGTGTGTGGAACCAGACTCCAGTCTTGGCCCACAGTAATAAGATCAGCCTGTTTGGGCCTGACAGGCTAAGCCTCTCTCAGGGTGGCCCATCTGGCCAGTGCCCAGGCCACGGCGCCAGCCACCGGCTCCACTGTGCGGGGACCCATCTGTGGTCCTGTGTGGTATCAACCATTACAGTGCCAGGCCTGTCCCGGCCTGCACATGGGTCCACTGGTCTGTGTGTGTTCTGCAGATGGGACAGTGGGTCAGCTAATAGCAGCAAATCGCTCTTAGTGATAGTTTGAACCTCCCAGAGACGTACAGATGGGCGCGATTTACAGCAGCAAGATGTTTCAGTCAGATAGTGTCAGGTGAGTTGTCTGATGCAAGAAAGCACAGTTGGAAAATTTGGTAATAGTGATCAAATTCACACAATGTAAATCATTTTAAGCTAATTTGATAAGTTGTATAAAAAGGTCAAAAGCTGAATGTAAATAATGTAAACTTTACAGACAGACTTGACTTTGAACCAGAGTTACCACAAACTCTACATGCGAGAGGCAGCTCCTATAAAGTGTCAAGGGACAGGAAGTGAATTCAGTTTCCTTCATTGTGGTTTGCATTTTTTTTATATTGTGGAAAGAAACAATCATGACAGAAAATGTTCATCATGTTTGTTTTCATTAAACTACAAAAAACACACACAAAAAACTCTTGAGCACTGCATGCTGGGACGCCTGCTAATATTCGGATCATCTTATTTTGATGAGTTGAGTGAACATTTCATTTCAAGACCAACAGACTTCAAGTCAGAAGAACTCATGTTTATAACGTCTGAAGGGGCTGGGAAAAAAAATTTTTTTTTAAAGTTTTGAAATGATTAAAACTCCATGAGAAAATATAAATTTCCAATAAAATATATATTTTTACAGTCCAAAAGACATCAAATGTAGTAATCTCCTTTTTTTTAACCCAAAGATAGTGTCAATGTGTCAACGAAGTCGGTCTGTGGGGAAATATCAGAAATGCTCCGTTGCGTCTCAGCTGGTTGGAGGGGGCGTGTCGCTGTGTGCGTTTGATTGACAGCAGTTGGCAGGCTGCCAGAGTGCCGTGTTACACTTCAAAGTAAACACACTTTCAACAGTGACATTTGCAGTTTATATGTTGTTTAATGTGCTGCAGCTGAGCAGCTCGTCAGCTGCTGATCCTGCAAACTGCACTTTCCACCGGTTCAACAAGCTACGGTGCAGGACAACCCATGTGATCATGTTTATAAGTAGGAGACTTTAGCAGGAAACCTAATGTGGTTGTTGTTCAGAGTCTCTTGTGTTATGTAGCTGTGACCTAATGACCTTATGACCTTAACTGCTTTATGCAAGATTTGATTGGCTGCATCAAAATAAAGTCTCTCCATCAACGTGGATGGGTAACAAAATGGTATTCCTCAAACGAATGCAAAACTATGGGGCACCATCATGTGCTGTAACAGACATCTGGACTCTTTTAAATCACTGCATTGTAATTACTACATCTGAGGGTAAAGTCTGATCAATGACATCCACACCTATTCTAAACAGGAGTGCATTAATAAACAGTAATAAGTCAAAAAACAGCCTCTCTCAGCCTTCTTTTGTTTTTAATCTTCAAACCAAACTGAGAATGGGATTTCCATCCAGCCATGTAAGCAACTTCCCCCTCGCATATGTTGTGTTTATTGCCCATAAGTGTATCGTTTCTTTGTAATTTGGTTTCAGGAAACCGAATGCGAGATGAGAGAATGCAGACATGACAGCATAGCTGAAAGATCACAAGAGACAGCCGAGCATGAGCTAATATGAGACAAGACGCATCTGCCTCTGAGATCTAATGGTCCTTGAGGTAGAAGTGCGAGCACAAACAGGACTGTACTGAGTGAGGGACAGACTTTTAGTACAGAGAAAACATCAGAGTCGTTTTAATCAAAACGTACTGTGGCAAGGTAGGAAGAACAACTACAATCTCAACAACTACAGGATGATTTGCCATGAAACTTTGTACAGACATTCATGGGGGCCAGAGGATGAACCCTGATGACTTAGGTGAGGCCACCAGCAGGTCAAAGATTTCACTTTTCCAGTAAAATAATAATTTTAGTGGATTTTGGTGGATTGGTAAAAACAAACGTGTAAAGACTTCCGTGGTCACCACACGGAGACTTTTCCTCTAACACCATGAGGTTGACCTTCGTGTCATGTTCCACTCGGGATGAACTGCAAAAACTTTGGTGATCCATCATCAAGTCAAGATTTCTATTTGTCCAATCCTTTGGTTAATGTGTGAATACAACTTTGTGTTTAGTGTTACTAGCAAATGTTAGCTAACATGCTAAAGCAGACAGACGGGGAACATGGTAAACCTTACAGGCTCAACATCTGCATATTATTACTTTATTATTACTACATATCATTGTAAGCATGTTAGCATGTTAATGTTAGCATTTAGCACAGCCTCATTTGTTTCTCTGTGTGTGATTTAATGGAAATCATTCCACTACCATACAGCTAGTTAGCTAACTGCTTTCACATTTTATGAATGATTAAAAACTGTAGTTGTATTTGTTTTGTTTTCCATTTTTCGGAGCAGTTTCTCCTTTTTTCTTGCGCTTTGCTGGTTATCTGTGTTTCCTCGGCTCTAACTAGTGAGTTCTTGATCAACCATTAACACTATCTCTCTGCAGATCGGCTGTGCAACTGAGAAATGTTTAACTTATTATTCAATGTGCAGCCTAACTAATGTACAGCTATTGGACAACCTCTCAAGGGGACAGTGTAGGATCATTTGGGTGGTTACTATCAAACCTTTTACCTTTCATAACACATTCACCACTTTACTGTGCTGTGTTACAACCCATTAAGCTCCGTATTACTGCATATATTTTAGACATGGGTGGCCACAGTGGCAATTAAAGCCCTGGCAGTGCTAGTGTTAGCATTATGCTCCAACCATAAAGTAGATGCACGTATCAACATTGTTTTAGTAAAGGTTGTTTCTTCCGGGCAAAAATAGTACAAGCAGACTTCAAACGCCTCGCAGTCCACTCGCCTGGCTGCACAGTTTAAAAGCTCGACATGGTGTGTGGGACAATGGCGGCCCTCGAAAGCATTGTGGTTATCAGGGCCGTTGGAATTTTCCCTGCATCATTAAAAAGGGATTGGTCTGTTCACTGCGTTCATGGGAAGTGCCGTTAGTTAACCCAACAAAGGTGCTCTGGCTGTGGACCCCCAGAGATGAAGGGCATCACAGGGGCCCAGTGAATCCACCTCTAATCCTCTCGGCCCCATTGTACCGATACACTTTAAACCCTTTGACCACTTCCCGCTCTAATCTCTGCAGATTTGGGTGAGTTAAACAAGTTTCCCTCCTCCTCCTTCCTCCTCTGCTCTCCTTGCTGTGCTGACAAGTTTAGTTACAGCACCTGACCCCAGCAGAGTTTAGTCCCTTATTAAACAGAAAAACATGTCATTTTTTAATAAAGACCTTTTGTAAACTAGCATTACAAAGTTATTTGTAAGCAGTCACACATTGAAAACAGTTTTGTTCTGATTGTTAATTGATTGTTTCTCCAGTGTGAGGATTTGCTGCGTTACTTTATCTAATGTGATAGGAAACTGAATATTTTTAGGACTGTGGACAAAGCACACATTGGGATTTATGAAATTGTGATTGAAATTGGTGTTTTTCTCCGTTTCTTGACATTTTAATCAAAATAATGAATCCACAATTGCAGCCTTAGTTTCATCAGAATAAGCAACTTATTTATTTTGGTTAAAAGTTAATTAAATAAAATGCTATCTGTAAAATTATGCAATCATCAATATGCAATCACTGTTCTGCTGAAAGTCTGTTTAAACATTAAAAACTGATCCGGTGGCTTAAATATTGAATGAATCAAGCGTGTGTCTTGTTTTTTAAGATGTAGGAAAATTCTGAAAAGTGTCCAACTCACTTTCCCAGAACTGAAGGTGAAGTCTGGACATTATTTGCTTTGTCAGTCGGTCCAAAACATGATATAAATCAGGGAGAAGCAGCAAATCCTCACACTGGAGAAGATAGCACGGCCTGTTTGGTATTTTTACTAAAGAAATGATTTAAAAGATAAACTGACAATCAATATATAAACTGATCATTTTCTGTCCGTAGACAAATCGTCTAATTGTTTCAGCTCTAATTTGCATGCAGTTAAATATGTTTTTACAGTTTAAGTGTCTAACATCAGAGGGTAAAATGTCAAAATATTCAATATTTCACACAACGCATTATTATCAAAGTGCACACTGAGGTTTTTCTCAGGTCTCTATCTGTATGGACATTGATCCCCATTCCTTTCAGTGCCACCACTTCCACCATGTCAAGAGGATATTGTGTGTGTGTGTGTGTGTGTGTGTGTGTGTGTGTGTGTGAATACATGAATGCTTAGCTGCTGGGAGGGGGGGTGGAGTTTTCAGGGTAAGTAATAGCAGGCCGCATTCAGAGAGCTCGTGGTCGTGACAAAGCACTTGACGGGCCCGAAGACGACCCCCTAATTTCGTGTTGACCTTGGCTTGTTTAGCTTCTCCCACTGCTGCTGGTGACAGTGACACGTGTCTAGGGCCGGGTTAACTCTAGGAGCCGGGGCATGGGGTGCAGCAGAAGGTGTGTAACTGTGTGTGTGTTTGTGTGTGTGTGCAGATGGATGGACCGTTAGGGATGCAGCCTTATATTCCCAAGAGAGGAGGCAGAGGTCAGGGCTCAAAGCCCCAACTGACACCCCTCCCCGGCTCTGTGTCTGGGGACGTACAGAGACCCAGAAAGAAGTGCTGCTCCGGCCGGCTGCATTATGCAGTTTGGCAGCGATCTGTAGGAGTGGTGGGCTGTGTGTGTGTGTTTGCATGGAAGGGGGTGTTGTGTGTCTCACTTGCACCAGGCCGTTGCAACTTGCACAATGTAGCAGTGCAGCTGGCACGTGCCCCCCACACACACACACACCCACACACACACACACACACACAGCAGAGTCTAGAGAGGTCTTTTAATTAAGGGATTTGTTAATTTTCTATTCAACTTGACAGTGATGAATGGGTGAGCAGAGCCTGCCCATCGCTGCCTCGGCTGTTGGGCAGACAAAGCTGCGTATACCTCTGGGGGCGATCATCGCACTCTGAAACCGTATTCACACATGAAGATTTTTAACCCTTTGGAAGCCAGAGTCTCATTTACATTCACAGGAGCCAGTGTGGAGGCCAGATAGGACAGAGAAGTAAACAGAGTTAAACAATGGCCACGCATTGTGTGAACAAAGCAGGATTTGTTGCTGCTATTTGGCTACAATGGAAGCAACTCTTTATTATTATGGTGGCCATTTACCAGTTTAAGCTTATTCTGGACTCTTTTTAAGTGCCTTTAAGTTCCTAAAATGTACATTGAGACTTTTATCACTTCTTTTTTGTTGACTCTGAGGAAAAAGAAGCACAAAAATGTTGAAAAACAGATTATTTTCTTCTCAAGAGCGTCACTGTTTGCAAGAAGCTGTTAATGACTTAAACAACAGTATGTATTCGTTTATTTTAAAGACCATCAGACAACTGCAGCACATTCAGAATTATGTTGCCGGAGTTCTAATAACATCGAGGAGAACTGAGCATATTATTCACATTATTACACTATTTTAACAGTGAGTTGTAGAATCGATTTTACAGGATGAGGCTGATGTTATTCTCTTTGTTGTTAATCTCTTTTCTACAATGTGTTAGTCCATTACTTTCTGACTTACCTCGTCTTTTAGCACTCATCCCCAAGCCAAGTGGATCCTACTGAAAATACAAATATATAGTTTCATTTCTTTAAAAATGGCTCAGAACTTCTGGGAACTGTCATTTCCAGCAGCAGCACCAACTACAACCTCAAACGTTATCATAAAGTTGAACCAGCACGTCTGTAAAACAGTTTAAACAAAAACTAAACATCATAACCTTCATGCAGGAAGGATTTCTTACAGGACTGCTGTATTAAACTGCGTTAGTTTTAGCTAGGTGTACCTAATAAACTGGCAACTGGCAACCGAGTGTACAAACCAAGCCAGAACCGAGATATAAACCAAAGGTCCCAACTTCCTGATAATCTTAAACGTGCTCTAACTTTGACCTCTCTTAACTCTAAATTAAAACTGTCCTTTAGTTTCCTTTATTAAATCTGGGTTGATTCATTATTCAAACTACACCAAAACTGTACTCCCTGTCTATTATGTTTTTAAGACATTTTCTTCTTCAACAGTTTTTATTGCTTTTTAAACCTACGTTGCCTTACGTAAAGCACTTTTTGAATTGCCGTCTGTTTTAAAAGGTGTGACCTGTAAACTTGCCTTGACTCCTGTTTTCATGGCAGGAATCATTCTGTAAGATCAGCTGCTGACCTTTTTCAAGTGATGGGACTCTGAAGTAGACTCTTCAAATTTAAACGCAAATGTATTTCATATTCATTATCAATACTTTCTTTGTTACCACCAAACACACTTTGCATTAAGGGTAATATAGGCACCCTGAAGCAGCAGAGCCACATGTCATATTGGCCCCCGTGCAATTTATCTATTGTGATTTGGCAGCCATTCATCTTTTAAATGCTCTCTCACGATTTCCTTTGTGCATGCAGAGCTGGAGGTGACCTTGAAAATGGACCATGTGGTGTATTCTGATGATAATTTATTCTCACATACAAGAACCTGCCTCACTAACATGATTTTCTTCATGCTTTGTGCCATCCACACTGGCTGGAAACTTTTAGAGCAGCAGCCAATGTGTTCTGCTTTTTTCTTTTTTTGTTGAGGATTTTAGCATGATTTAACGTTTAATTCAATGTAATACAGCAAATACAGTATTTATATGGATTGCCATTGCACACAAACACCAGAAACAACTCTTTGAAAATGCTTTTAAAGTTGTCAGTAAAAACAACACTGGATCCAGAAATAAGAAAATAAAACTATGGATTTAAGTTTTTGTATAAATGTCCCCATAACACTGAATCACAGGGACTGTGAAAGATTGATATTGATTTATTCCATCAATGAAAACCCCCACAATGGAGGCCAACTGGCTCTTAGCTCCAATTTTAAATATAAGACATGAAAATGACTTTTGTCTCAACTTTGACTGCCCTTAATATTCCACACGAGTGTCGGACAAAAATAGTAACGTAGTCATGTCCCGGCAGTCAAGTCAGTTATCAAGCTCTTTTTTTTGTGAGCCTGCCTTACTGAGCTTTGACTGACACACACACACGTGGCACACTCTGTTTTAATGCATATTAATGAAGTTAAACGGCTCACTGTAGGGAGGAGACAATGAAGCAGAGGAAAGCTGGTTGTGCAGCACAAAGCCGTGGGCTCCGGGGGAAGCAGAACAGGTGCAGGGAGGACGTGGAACCACTCGCTACAGGTTCATCAGTGCAGGAAGGAATGTTGTTGTCGTCGTCCTCACCCTTTTCTTTGTGCCAGAACAATCATTGTTGTGGTCTCACTGCACTTAAATCTCCTGTCAACCAAACACAGAGGCCTGTACAAGACGCAGTTATTACTACTCGTTCTAACTGCCCAGCTCTTGTATTTCAAATTGTATGAAACGACTTTTAGGATGTAAGGAACCATTTAGCTTAAAGGAAAGGCTCACGTAGTTTCACGTCTGTCTGCATCATCCTGGAGAAGAAACTGAGCTTTGATCACCACATCACAGACATCCATAAACAAAGACTCTGTGCCATCCGCAACCCCAGGCCTGTCTCAGTCAGACCCCACCTCCTGCTTCTTCTGTACCAAAGCATTATTGAACACATCCTCCTGTGCCGCGCCACCTGCTATTTCACTACGCTCACCAACAGAAACAAGCGCCTGAAAATCACTAACACATCTTCTGGAATAATTGGTTTCCCCACTCCCAACCTGCCAGCCGTCATGGGCACTGCCAGCACTCGCACACGACCCCAGTCACCTTCTCAACCCACATTCCCCCTCCTCCCCTCTGGCCACAGATAAGAGACAACCAATCTGCAAATACATTTAAAAAACAGAGTAATGTGTAATGTTTCTGTTTGTTTATACCTTGTTCTGTATGTTATTTTCTGAATGCCATTTCCTCTATAAAGGACAATAAAGAATACTCATATAACTATATATGAATACAGTTTTCGGTCACTATAATCAGTCCTGAACCCTTTCTAATGCGACTCCACTGTAAAAGATGTGGGACAAAATCTAGCATCCTCAGGCGTTATATGACAGACATCAAAAATGTTCCTTTATCCTTTAAGACTGCTCTTCATCTAAAACTGTGTAGGCCAGCGGATCCCAGCTTCGACTGGCGTCTGACGGCCTCAAACAAAAAGCTGTGTGTTCTTGTGACCCCTCAGATCGTCTGTACGTTGCGACACGTGACTTCAGCCTCAGATTGTTTCACAGTCCTGAAGAGCGCAAATTATTCAGCAATTCACAAATGATAAGAAACTATATCCCTGTTGTGCATGTGTGTGTCCACTGGTCAGCACTATTCTTGTTCATTGTCTGTAATGTCATCAAAATAAAAACAGACTGCAGCTGCAGATTCTGGTATTTTATGGATCTTGTGCCAAGTTCAGTCATTTCTGAGAAACAAGCCTGATGATGTAATCAAGGCTCTCTGAGCTCAGCCTGGGCCACTGGCTGTCCCTGACCCATATCTTTAGGGTGAGATGTGAAGAATGTAGGATCCAGTGTTTCCCAAACTAGGGACATGAAGTCAAGTTGCCTCTGCTCCATGGAAGTGGAATACAAAAGCAGCTGATTGCTCCTTTAAATAACCCGCTGTTGCTGCTGCTGGAAGCAAACAAAGCATCACTTTAACTTCTGTAAATTAAAACGTGTACAACCTGCTGCACAACTAAAAATCAGTTGGTCAAAAAGTGCACAATCTGTGTCAAGACAGCACCAAACAAACATACATTTTGGCTGATTTCTCTCCAATCCTTCTATTTTCATTAAAAAATGCCGAAAACCAACACAACTCAAGGTAAAAACAAGCCAACACATAATAATGAGAAGGTGAAAATATACCAGGCTCTCTCAACCAACTGGAAACACAATCCTCTTGTAACACAAAGAGACACTGTCCGTGATAATGGTCCTGTTCTGGGAGGGGAGCTGATTTCCCAGCTCGGTACCTCCCTGCTCGGCTCTGTAGACCCTCCTATGGTGCCAGAGAGATAATCAACTTGAACCAAACCACACCCCCCCGTTTCATTCTGGGGAATTTATCAGCGCCTACATGTTGCCTGCTCTGCACACTAGACCCAGCGAGAGAAGAGAGTAGACCCCCTCCACAGACTACCCATGCTGACAGACACAAGCTCCGAAACGCATATTCACGCCTGTGGACATTAAAGTGTGCAGCTCTGACAGGATGGATTTCTTGGACCGCGGGTACCTGGAAGCGCGGTCTCCGTATGATTATACCTTTAATTTCTGGAACGACTACCTCGGCCTGTCAACACTTGTCGCCAAAAATAAGATCAACAGCCCGTCCTGCAGCCCCAACTCCATAACCGAGTCTCTTAAAGCGACCCTGGGCTTGGAGGACGACTCCCCGGTTTGCTCCTGCGTAATTGGGCACGGCAGGGACGGCGACGGACACTTGGACTGCTGCTGCGCGGCCCCGGGCTCCCCGCCGATCTCCATCTATGATCTCAAGGAGCGCATCTCGCTTCTCAGGCCGTACGAACACCTCGCTGGTGATTCCCCACTGGGAGACAGAGATTCGCCCTCCTATGGGGGTAGCTTCGCCGGCCTCGACTTGCTCTCCATGGACCGGAGGCGCAAACAGACTCAGAGGGGCAAGCCGGAGCCGAAGGTGTGCGTCTTCTGTCGGAATAACGGCGCACCGGAGGAGGTTTACGGCACCCACATCCTGAAGACTGCGGACGGCAGAGTGCTGTGCCCGATCCTCCGGGCATACACCTGCCCCCTCTGCAGCGCCAACGGCGACAATGCGCACACCATCAAGTACTGCCCGCTGTCCAAAGACCAGGCGAGCCAGAGACTGGCGAAGGGAGGCAGGGCGGTCGGCAAGAGGCTGAAAATCTTCTAGGCGAGGAGAGGCAGAAGTTTGAGTTGCACTGTAAACGACTTGTGTGTGTGGCAGTCAGCTGGCCACATGTCACGCACAAGACAAGTCCGGAGAGAGAGATTTGAAGACATTTCTATTGATTTTTCGTAGACTATATGTGTCACTGCTTCATTTGTCATGTCTTCGTCTATCTTGTAACTCTGTGCGCACATAGTTTACACTTGGACGCATCGTGCGCCACATGCACCCCCCCCCCCGCAGCACTCTAAGGACTTGGTGATCAAAATGAACCAAAGTACTGCACAGATCGACCTGTGAAGGACCGCCTTCATGCTGTAATCAGAAGTATGCTGTGTTTCAAGAAGCACAGTGCCAGTGCAAACAGCCCCTGCGCATGTCAGCGGGCGGCCCTGGGTTTATGGGATGCCAACATAAACGAACATGCAGCACTCCTGATCTGAGATGAATGTTTAGTCACATAGTTCCTTGGCCCGTGGATGGAAGAAGTCTGACAGGCCATGCAAGATGCAAGATATACTTCTTTATATCGAGCACATGTTTTCCTGAGATTAATGTTTTCTACCAAAGGAAGATACACTTTTGTATTGAAACTTAGCCTAAAGGTAACTTCTGTACTGTTTATTGGATGTCTTATATTCTTTAACGTGATTTTATGTGGATAGTGTTTTGCAGATTTCAAACTGAATGTAAAAACAGTGCAAGGTAGACCTGATACACAGTTCACCTACATGCTCTTCATCATGTCATGTCACTGTCACAAGTTCACAAACACAGATGCTGAATTGATCTGTTGGTTATTTTCCACGTGGAAATGTATTCCTGCAATTCTTGTAAATGTATTAAAGGGGTGAACATTTTTTAGCAATGAAAAGCCTGACATTCCAAAGTCTTTATCTGTCAATAGAAATGTTTTATGTACTTATTTTTACTTTATGTATCACTGGGAAATATATTCACTGTAAATTACCTCTGAATAAACAAGTAATTTGCATTTTTCTTTGACTACATGAGACTACAGCTGATTTGAATGTCCCACGATTCACTCACTCATGATGTAGGGGACAGAGATGGCTGCAGCACAAATGACAACATGATTTAATATGTTATTTAAAGTAGATTATTGTGTTGCTCATAACTGAGTAAGCGTTTACATCTGCAATAGTCACTCACATGCAATGCAAAAGCACCACCTAGTGTTGAAAACCCTCAACCCCACCGTCTCCTGGCAGTATCCACAAAAAGCTCTGTACTGGACTGACATATAAGCACCGGCTGATCTATTGTAACGGAGCCAAGACAATACTTTCTGTGATTGGTTGACAAGATCAGGAAGGCCTCTGACTGGCAGCTCTGATCATTTTAAAATCATAAGCACCATCTCGGCTATCAAACAGCACATTTTAGTTTTAAATAAAGCGTGTTTCTTCTTTCTGTGCAGAGAACTCCAGCTGTTTGGGCTTGTAACAAAAGTCCCATCAGAAACTTTGTAAAATGAGATGTGTGGATTCCTGAGTAACCGTGTCACATGAGAAACGAAGCACTGCTGGTGAGAGCTTTTTAAAAGTTCTGCTGTGAGCACAAAAAAAATCTCAACAACATAAATGGACATAATCCCCCTTTTATACTCAGTAAAATGTGCCAATAGTTGGGTGAGTAATTCAGAATCATTTATGTTATATTACTATATTATAATTAGTGATGCATTCATCTCTGTTATATAATAATACATCATATTTTATTTGTTGATTATATTTTGTTTTAATCATCTAAATCTGCAAAGTAACTAAAGGCATCAAATACATTTAGTGAAGCAGAAGTATAAAGTAGCATAAAATGGAAATACTTGAGTAAAGAACAAATACCTCAACATGGTACTTAAGTACAGCACTTCATGTAGTCATGACAGTGAGGCAGCATGCACAACAACAGGACCCGGAAACTGAATGAATGATTAATATGAACTTTTCCAACTGTCAAAATGTCTTTGGTGAAAAAAGGCTTATTGAGCATCAACAACAGATTTGAGTATGAAGGAGTTGTCCACCTAAAAACACCAAATATCCGGTTTCCCTCTTTCATTTCCTCTGTGAGAAAGAAAGACTGCTGGTGGACATATTTTGGTAGATTTTTTCCAATTAGACATGTGGACACTGTTTACGTCTTGTCCCTGTCAATCAACTATGAAATAACTAAAATAATTAAGTACAGCTATTAGTGGAGAGAAAACATTCATTGTCCTTTAGAGTGAACTGTCCCTTTAAATGTGAAGCAATCGATGAGCGTCATTGACCTCGTTGGTAACTATTTTAAGAATTGCAACTACATCAATAGAACTCCCTCCACAAAAGCTTTGACACAACTATGTCCTATTTTGTACAGTGTAGCCAGTTGGATCATACATGTCTCATCTTTGAGTCTGTATTATATTAAGGTTTCAGTTTGGGACATTGCCTGGCTGAATGGTGGCACCTACTGGCACAGTAATATTACGTTTGGGCATGAAGACAACACGTTTCTTTTGAAGCTAAAGAGTGATGTTAAAAATACTGCACTGAGCGGCAGGACAAGCCATGCTTTAATTCCCCAATTGTTCTAAGGCTATTTTAAAACAGGCGGTGAGACTTTGGTTGAATCATCAGATTGATCAAGAGCTAATTCAACACTCTGCTGGTCGTTTTGTGCTAGAAATCTTATTTTCCCTTTAAGTTGTTTGATTCTTAACCCTTATGCACTCCTCACATTTTGCACCCTCTGGACACCTTCGTGGCCAAAAATGTACACGACAAATAAACTGCTATTAAATCATCATACATCAATATTTTTGTCAACTTTTTTTTTTCATTAATCACTTAAACAACTCCAGCCTTGCTCAAAACTACTAAACATTCAATCATTTTCACAATTTTAACCCTTTAAATGCCAGTTTAAATATTTTAACTTTTTCATTATTATAGTGTATTTGTCGTGTACATTTTTGGCCACGAAGGTGTCCAGAGGGTGCAAAATGCATCACGAGAGTATAAAAGACCTAAGAGCAAAAGACAATGGATTTCAAAAATGTAGTTCCTGCCAAAAAAATCAGGCCACAAGCCAAAATTATCACCAAATCAAAAAAAGTAGCCAAATATTTACAAAAATCACGAGGAGGGTATAAGGGTTAATGTATTCCACTTGACTAGGCTGACATCTGAAGACACAGCTGAATGTCAGGGGTCAAATAGTGAGTGCTTGCGGGACTCTGAGACCTTCTAGGGGTATAATGTTGTCTTTAAAGACACTGTCTTACAACTGTCACCTGTCTGAAAGCGTCCTTGAGCAGAAATCTGAATCACTTCCTGTATGAGAACATCAGCTTGATGCCAAATACGATGGATGATTAACAGGGACCCTCAGACTGTTCTCTGGGTGTTAAACAGTGTTTCTGTGTGTCAGCAGATACAGACAGGACACGTGGTGTCTCCCACACACTCTGTCAAGAGTCAGGACGGCTCAAGAACATCAGTGACTCATCAGTTTGCAATCTAAACAAATCAAATAGTTAAGTCTAAAGATACTCTGGGAACGACAGCAGTTTAAGGGCATCGCAATGGAGTGTCCATCTACTAAAGGACATTCAAAGGAATACAGGCAACAATGAAGAGAGGTGATGCAAAACTAGAGAACATATTACTTATTATTACAAATATCTGTAAAGTGTAAAGCAGCAGCCATATGTGTAATGTTCAATTAGCAGGAAAGGGTCTTGGTATATGTGTATGCAGGGATTATTCATATTATTCAGACAAGCACTCAACCACATAAATCTATATAAGTAGTAAGCAGTCTGCCTGGTAATTAATTCATTGTTTTCTATGGCATTAATGCCTTTAAGTGCCTGGCTGTTAAGGTACATGACCCCCTCACTCTGTCTTTAAGCACTATGCATTGATTCTCTCAAACTGGGTTGTTGAAAAGATTTAGTTTCAAATGATTTTCACAAGGTTTACCTCAGTTTCTTCCCCACTTTACTGATGTTGATGTGTTCATTGATGGAGAGATGCATCCAAGCCTGCATTGAGGGCATAAAGTAGAGTGAAATATGCCCCCAGAAATTCATTAAGTAATGACAATACTTGATGATAATGTCTTTATTTAGGGCAGAGGAAAAGAAAACCTGCTCTACCACATCAGCTCTGCCTGCCGCGGCTGAGAGGGAGTCTGAAAACCAACCTCCTCTCTCCTCACTGCAGCAGTCTGCTATTGGCCTGGTGGATGCTGACAGCACTGATGTTTCTCTGTGGTGGTGGGGGGGCAGCCTCACTCTATAAAAGCCCGGGATCCGCAGCATCACTGAGCTGGTGCAGTGCAAAAACGCCCGCTCATCCTCACCGATGGTGTGCAGAACAAGGGGGACACATAAAAATCTTCTGAAACTAAAATCCATATCCTTTTCTTAAACAAACTAAAAAATCCACAACAAAAAATTCATCATGAGCTACGATTCCTTCCTCTCCTACCGCCGCCCTTGGGACAGCTACAGAGGCTCCCAATCCACCACCAAATCCTCCATGTCTTCCTCCCTCTTCTCTTCTACTCGAGCTCCTCCGTCTGGGAAGAGGATCCTGAGGCTGGCCTCCTCTTCCCTGCCAGACGGGTCTGAGCGGATGGACCTGGCTCAGGCCAGCTCCCTCAACACAGAGCTGCTGGGCCTGCGCTCCCAGGAGAGGGAGCAGCTGGTGGACCTGAACGACCGCTTCGCCACCTACATCGAGAAGGTGAGGCACCTGGAGCTGCAGAACCGAGCCCTGCTGGCCGAGCTGGAGGCTCTGAGGAGGCGGCAGAACGACCCGTCCCGTCTGCAGACGCTCTACGAGGGCCAGGCGCGGAGTTTGAGGGCCATGATAGACTCGGAGAACGGGGAGAAGATGCGGATGGAGGCGGAGAGAGACTACCTGCGTGATGTGTATGAGCAGATGAAGGAGCGCTTTGAGGAGGAGGCGAGGAGGCGTATGGATGCTGAGGAGGCCCTGCAGAGGGCCAGGGAGGAGGCCAGCAGGGCCGTGGTCTCCAATTGTGATGCCGAGGCCTCTGTGGTCTCCCTGTGTGATGAGATGGTGTTCCTGAAGAAGGTCTTTGCGGAGGAGCAAGCAGAGCTGCAGGCCCAGCTGCAGGTGGCTAACATCAGTGTGGATGTTGAGGTGTCCCGGCCCGACCTCTCCACCGCCCTGCGCGACATCCGGGCACAGTACGAGCGGCTGGCTAACAAGAACATGCAGGCGGCCGAGGACTGGTACAAGAACAAGTTCGCGAGCGTGGCGGAGATGGCCAGCAAAAACAACGAGGCTGTGCACGCCATCCGGGAGGAGACCATGGAGTACCGGAGGCTGCTTCAGTCCCGCTCCTCGGAGATCGAAGCTCTCCGGAACGTCATCGACTCCCTCCATAAGCAACTGGAGGATCTGGAGGAGACGCAGGCTAAAGAGGTGGCAAAGTACCAGGTGAATGAGGGATTTCTGGATCCTGATCTGCATGAATATTCATCCAATAGCAGAATGTGAAGTAATACGTGCTGACTGGTATTCTGCACTCACGTCAGGACAAATCTTTCTTTTTAGAGCCTTTCTGCTCCAACAGGTGCACAGGGAAAGGTGCAGTAAAGATGGCGTGTATAGCACCTTGACACAGAGATAATCCTGAAAGATATTAACAGACACCACTCAGAATAAAAGAAAACGCTTCTTTTTGCTCCAGGATGTAAATGTATTCTCTGCAGCAGCTACTCCCTCCCCGTACTGTAGTGCTCAGCAGGAAATGACGGCAGACTCACAGCAGAGGGGAAAATCTGCAAGGTTACTCAAGGATTTCCAAAAACTGCATATCCATTTATACTTTCTAACCATTTCCAGTTATTCTGAAGCAAATCTCTTGCTGAACTGAACAATATGTTTCCGGTTTTATCTTCTCGTGTCTTGCATCACTAACGAATGGCTGTGGGTTTTTTGGGGGCATTCATAGATGAGGATCAGTGAGCTGGAGCGGGATATCACTGACGCCAAGCAGGAGATGGCGCGCTACCTGAGAGAGTACCAAGACCTTCTCAATGTGAAGATGGCCCTCGACATTGAAATAGCTGCATACAGGTAAGATCTGGCTTTGGTCTGCTGATCTCCACCAGGGTTGCACATTTCCTTTCTCTTAAACAAACATCTTTGATTTGATGCTTTTCTCTGGGCCCACGGTTTAAAAAGACCTTGTTAATTTTATTTTTAATCTCACTTGACCTACAGAAATAAGGTTTTTCACACTTTAATTGCGTAAATATGCAAACAAATGCTTTGTCTCAAGGAAAATCTGTTCTCTTTCTTTTCAGAAAACTTCTGGAAGGGGAAGAGATTCGTCTGGCTTACCCTTCCTTCCCTTAAACGAAAACCTAAACGCCACCAGCCTGGCTGAAACCTGAAATCTTCTTCATCCCCCCCCTCCCCCCGAACATCACCCCTCTCCCTCTCTCCCTCATTTCTATAACATTCTATAAAATTTCCTTTACTCCCCCCCCCCCCCAAAAAAAACCCCCAACCCGCAAACCAAAGCTCATCGTTCTCAAGACAGATGCGCCCTTGTGCTAAACAAGAGGTCCACCAGAAGTCCCCCTTCTTCTACACACGTTCTGACACCACACACATCAAGAACACGGCAGACTGTACTGTGCAGAGTGGCTGCACTGCATTAGTTACGTAGCTCTAATGTTGGACAGCAATATTGTTTTGGCTGAGTTCCTCTCTGTCATGCACGTTAAGGTCCAAGCAGCAGAGTTACTATTTGACTCTTGTGAACCCTCGCTGTGCAAACATTTGACCAATTGTTTGTGAAGGAGGACAAAGAAAACAATCCCTCTATCTCTCGATGCTTGGACTTTATCTGTGTTTAAACTGATGCGAGAAACCTGCTGCATCATCGAACGGGAGCTCTACCAATCAATTATTGTCCTGCACCCCTGGTTCTGTATTAGTAGTCACTGAACCAGTAACCTTAAACATTTCTTTTCTCAATATTAAGACCCTTTTTTGTCCTTTTTAGTTATTCTTCCTCTGCATTCACGTCAACATAAATGCTACAAGTGAGAGTGAATGAGTCTGGGTTTTCCTATTTGGCTGGTTATTTAAATTTCTAATTTCTAATAAAAGTGTGGCTTTTCGTGCATAACCTTTTGGACATGTAAATGCAGTGGAAGACTAATTGTTACTGGTTTCTCCGTGTATTCATGCAGTGTGTCTCACAGCCTATCTGCGTTAGATTTGTTTTTTCTGTTCTGTGAGTTAATTCAAAGCTAAACGATGAAACTGAAAGATAGCTGCAGGAGCTCCTTGTTGTTTGTCTGCTGATGTTAGGTCTAAATGGTGCTTTACATCTGTGAAACTAATATAAAGTCTGCACCGTTACGCTTGCTGAACCTGTAACAGCCGGCAACAAGCTGAATAAACATTTAACTGACCTGCAAATCACTTCACGTCTCGTGTTTTTCTTTGACACTTTTTAAGGATATTTAGGACATTACAAGCTAAACAGACCAGTTTCAGTTTTGTGTCTCCACTGCAGCTCTCGTGTACATCAGAATGATTTGCCTATGTGTTGCCTAGTTTCAGACCAATCAGCAAATCCATATACAAGACATGATCCCACACAGACATCAACACAAATTACATCTGTGACTTGCCAGGCAGAATCTGAGACTGCTGAGAATGGTGAATAACTTCCATATGTGGTTTTAGATTTGTGAACTGTCTGAGTTTCAAGGCTTTTATCCCCCTCTGAAATACTTTTAACATTAATGAAACAGGCATCTCTTACCATCTACCTTTCGCCTCACTTACAGCTCTCAATGTCACAGGAACAGCACACAACGGCACTGCACCACTTCCCATCATTCCATGTTCCTGGCAAGCTGACTGTAGCTGTAATGTGTCGGTGCCTTCCCCCGGCAGGAACATCAGTCACCAGGCATCCCCCTGAATCCTGAAGAAATGCACAATAAATAGTCATTTTTTCATGTGCTTTATATGCTACATTTAAAATGAGCGATTCAGTTATATATATATAGGATTTAATCCATATTGCCCCTTTCCTACAGTACAATTATTCGCAAACAATGATTGTAACAGCAGTGTTAGGACATTTAACCTCCATGTATTATCATCAATCAATAATTACATTAAATATAAAACATTAAAGGGACAAACTGAGGTTAAAGACAGGACATTGACTGCTCATGTTTTGTTTTAGAAGGTAAAAAATGTACACAACTGCTGAACTGTTAAGCTAATCTATTTAGCTTACTAGCTACCTAGCTTAGTAGCTAGCTATTTGCTACTTTGCGGTAGTTACCTTACTAACAGGACGTTATACTACAACAACATAAATGTAGGAAAGTCATATACTGTGAAAACTCTATTTTAATGCATCCATGAGGAGAACAGACTACTACAAAAAGCCTTCTCTGCCTACAGATGGCGCTAAAGTCTGAAAAACATCTTAGCTACTTTCCTAATTACTTCCGTCGGTCAGAGGTCATCAACATGGCCGCCGCCTTGTGTCGATAACATTTCTGTCTCAATGTTAACTTACAGCGCAGGTTTTAAAGCCAAATGCTTTGATACACTGTTTCACTGAGCGACTAAGAAACGGCAGCTGTTACCACATTTCTGACACCGAAATGTTCCAGGTGATCGGCGGGAGGAGCGTCCAGGCGGCCCGGCTCCTCTTACCCAGGAGCGCCGTGATCGTGGAGTCTGTCCGGGGCAGAAAGTCCCGCACCGACCCGGTGGCCAAGTCCAAAGAGGGACGAATCAAGGTGCCTCCCCCCGTCGATCCGGTGGAGATGGTGGTCCTCAAGGAGAGATACACAGAGTACCAGTTGATCATGAGGGCGCTTCGGTACGTTAAATCATTAACTGTTAAATACTGAAATGTCAGGTCACCTGGTGTTGCGGCAAATTCGGTTTCCCTGCTCGAAATTCTGCCCCAAACAAATGTGTCGAAAACTCTGCTAATTATCAATAGTTGCAGCTGTAAGCAATAAAATAAAAAAATATTCTTAAAATGATTCATGCATCAAGTTGTCATGATATGATGCCACTGAAATACAGTTTTAAACATGTATTTTATCATGTAAACCATTCTGGCTGGTTTTCTTTTAAATACTGGGAGTTGTAGTCATGTCCTTCTGAATGAACTACAATTGTAAAACGAGTGAATTGACGTGTTTCTTTCCTGTTTGTCAGGCTGGAGTTTAAGGAGGACGTGCTCCGGAGAAAGTACGAGGAGGAGACGGGCTCCCTGGCGGAGGAGAGGTCGAGGCAGGAGGCGGAGGAGCATCGCGCCCTCATGGCCTGGAACAACCAGGAGAACCTCCGCATTCTTAATGTCAGGTAAGAAGAAAAACCAAAAAATGACAACGTGACGAATAAAAACGTCATTTAAAGTTGTGCATTACTCCGACTGCTCTTGGTTTGGTGTCTTGTGAGCTCACCTGCTCCTCTGTAACTTTCAGGATGCTGAGGATCCAGAAGGAAAAGGAGGAAGCGGAGCGTAAGCAGACAGAAGCTGTCATTCAGCGTGAACAAGAACAGCAAGAATTCATCAAAGAAAAAGAGAAGGAAATATTGAAGTTGCAGGTAGGATTTCGTCAATCTTTGTTTATCTTCTTCCTGTTTCCTCCCCACAAACTGAAGTGGAATTTCTTTTAGAAAATTGTACAATTCTACAAGCTACTTTTTGCTTGTTTTGTAGTCTACAAAAGATTTTTCTGCTTTGTGATATAAAGAAGAACATAAACAAAGCATCCTTTTGCTTTTTACCGTCTTACAGGAGGATGCAAAGAACTTCATCACGCTGGAGAACCTGGATCAGCGTATAGAAGAGGCTCTGGACAACCCGAAGAATTACAACTTCGCCATTGACAAAGAAGGGAGGGTCGTTAAACAGACGGTGCTGCAGTGAGACACCAGACTGACCAACATCACTCTGCTGTAGTCAGGACTGTGGATTTTTCCTCAAACTTAAACACAGAAAACATTCAGGAGACGTTTTCATCAGCAGATCACTTGGAGAATCTGATTCATTCGAATCATCATCAGCTTGAGTTCAGTTTGGCTTCCAACAGAATGAGACCATGTTTCTATCACAAGGCCACGCTGCCTTTATTTTATTTTATGTTTCTGCTTTGTGTTCTTTATCTGAGTGGCCAACATCATCTTCTGATCATTACTGTCTTCTCGTGATATGCAATGTATGTAACGTTTAATGTTTCCACTAAAATCAGTCTGAATCTTTTTGGTTGAACTTCAACACTGACGAAAGGTCACGTGGACATTGTGGTTTACGGCAAAAGAGAGGGGAGACGGAAACCTTAAATAGATATTTTTATACATTGAGTTTTGTTCTGAAGTCTAATCTGATTTCCACATCACAATCACGTCCTTTGGTCCAGCACTTGAATCTGTTGCCCTCCAGGTGGCGCCATGTGCAGCTCTTTTCACTGTTTGTCATGCAAGTGTTAAACGGCTTGTGTGACAACATGCTGCTGAACCAGTGTAATCCTCTTCTGTCAGGCAGGTGTGCAGGTAAGTAGGATGATGAAGATGATCAGAGGTGAAGACTTCCAGAGAAACACACAGCATTTAAACTATATAGTTATATTTACTATATTACAAACTTTCTCTGGTTCCAGCTTCTTCAATGTGAGGTTTTTACTGCTTTTCTTAAGACTGCGTGATTAATTAATCGACCCATTAAATAATTAGCAGTCAGCCACCGGCTGGAGTGTAAACCTACTCATGATACACTTAAACAAAGTGATAAAAACAAAATCTGGTTAGTTCTTTTCTGAAAGCCAGTGAAGGATTGAATGTTTTTTACTTTATTTGTTAAGACTTCTTACTAAATATTGTCCATTTCTGCTGTGTACTGACTTTAGTGTTAAAACATCACAGGATGTGACTTGAGTTGTTGGTTAATGTGATGTGTAACTGAGGTTAATGGGATTGTTCAGCCATGGCAGCAAAGGTTTAGCAGTAACACGTCCCCCCTCCGCCTTAATTAAACAGAACCTCTTTTTACAGCAGCAGAAATCCCAGAAACTTCTCATTCATCGCAGTTCAAGTGTTTTGTTTCCAAATGTCAACACTTTGAGTTTGTGAAGCTAAAACAAAGGTCAACATTGGACCGGCACAGTCAGCTGGTGACACAGTTTTAGGAACAAAGAAAGGCACCGTTTTGGTTCAGTTAATACACCATGAAAAAGAGAGATTATCATGTTAACTCAAGAATATGAACATTTTTCAGACTTTGAATCGTTTGGATTATTTTAGGTTCAGACATTTTAGAATAAGTATTCAAACAAAACAAGGACAGAAAATAAGCTGTGGCTTGTTTTGTTTTACAGGGTCATAAAGGTGGAGAATCACTTCCATAGACCTTACACAGTGATGAAGTCTCTGATACAGCACACTTATTATTCCTCCCCTTTTTATTTGGTGCAGTGGGTGTGATTACATCAGCATACATACAGCAATTCTTGATGGTAATTGTAGTTTTTAGTCTTTGCCCAATAACATTTATGTACTTACCCTAAATGACTATTAATAACGTAAAGCTACAGGTGGCTTCAAACTGGTTCCAAAGCCCCTCAAAGTGACAACAATGCTAATGAACAAGTTCTTGAGCACCTTGATAGTAGCAATAAATACATTCACAGAATAACTGACTGTGGAGGCAGGTATGTTACGACTGAACAATAAATGGATGTAAAAACCTCTTTGAAGCAACACGCTCATTTACATTTAGCCTTCAGGACGACACTCCAGTGCAGAGTGAATCATCCAGGTAATGCGTCATGTTTTGCTCTAAAGCACCTGAAGGTTTTTGGAAATGGGACACTATCTCATCGGCCCCAGACACCCAAGACTTTAACAGAGCCGCATTTCTTTTTAAATGTGTTACAGCTAATATAACAAAAACAATCAATACAAAAACACTTACTTTATAAAATCCTATTTCGTGATAAAAAACATAGAATTAGCTCACATTAGACTGAGAAAAAAACAAAACATTAGCACTTGAATATTCAAGTATAATATCTCAGACGTGCAACACATTCAAAACACTGTTGGCTTTTTCCAAATTATCTGACGTATGTCGGGGAATCCATTTTGCAAATTTTGCTTTTTAAACTTGTGAGGTGTGTTTTTATTGATTCCACCCCACTCTCATATTGTTGTTGAAATTATTGTTGATCAAAAAACCTGGTTATTGAGCTGTCCGGGGTACTTCTCAAACCTCCTCTCTGCCTCCTCGCTGAACGCATCACCTGTAGGGATTCAAAAACCAAGAATGAAGCAGTCGGAAAAGTTGAAAAAAGAGCCACGTTTGACTCTGACATGTGGCACTTCTTGTTGACTGCTTACCAATGTGACAGTTGTGCAGCCAGATTCGATGTCCGTCATACTTGCAGTTGCATTTCATGGCGTTGTTGGTGAAGTCGCTCTCAGCCACCTCGTGATTTGGATTGATCACAACCTGAAGAGGTGAGAAACGGAAAACAAACATTTCTACAAAAGGACGGACAATCACAGACTATTTCACTCAACAGTAAAGCCACTTGGATTTGGTGAAGAGTGACTGGAAGTGTGTTGCTAGTTAAATATTTCACAGCTGTTGTAAATAAGTACATTTTTAGTCTGGGTGTTGGTTTATGGGTTGTATCCATACAGGTTTATATGTTTTATTTTGCTCTAAGACGTCCGACATGCTCACCTGCAAAATGTAGTTTCCAGGCTTGACGTCTGTGATGTCGATCCACTGGCAATCGATGTCATGACGGTACAAATCCCAGCAGCCCACAGTGATGCCCTGATCGCCAAAGTTGGCACACTCGTAGCGCTTAGAAACACCTGGGTGTAGATATTAAGATGCATCGTGAATCCAAACATGTTTAGACTATTTACATAAGAAGTAATCCTCGGATACGACTCAATGATGTTTAATAACTCCATAAAGGCCTTAAACTAACCTTAAACAAGGCAGAAAATTGGACCTTCATCTGTGTCATTATCATCACTTGTTTAAATCTCCTTGTTGTTCTAGACAGGTGGAACAGCTCAGACCGTGTCCTGAGGCATTACTGTAACTCCACCCCTCTGGTTCTCCACAGATGAGAACAGACCCTGTGCTTCGACTCTAATCTGAAGCGTCAAGACTCACCCTCTTGACAATCTGTGTCCTCCAGACAGAAACTGGCTTTGTGTCCCTCCGCCATTTTGGTACCGTTGGCGTTCAGCAGATCGTAGTGGGTGAAGATATCCATGCTGTGATAGTGGCTGCGTAACAGACAAAATGTTGCTGTTAAAATGACAAAATCCTCTATTTCACAAAACGTTTTTATTCCACACAGTTGAAAGAAGTAAAGATATTGTGTGTGTTTATGTGTTTATGTTTATAATGATGCTCTGACATGCTGTGTGTGACAATGATAGGAAGTGGAACAATATACAGTGTAACAGAAAAAACATTAGTTACTTGATACACTTTAATACAGTAATACTAGAAGTACTGGATGCTGGTTTTAATGCAGCATATTGGAATAAAAGACTAAATGGTGGCTAAATTTCCACTGCAGGCATTTGAATCTCACACATTCTGTAAACAGCGAGTTTCATTTCATGCCAGCAAAGCAGTTGTATAATTTCTCCTCACTATTATAACTCGATGTTGCCCGAGGGGCTACATAATGACGGAGGAGGAGGAAACACTCTGCACTTTCCCTCCCACTAGTCTTTCTGAGTTAGTTTTCTATCAGCTGGATGAATGGAGGACACACATGTAGGAGTAGTTTTAGGTTGATGTCTAACTTTGAAAATTGAAGTCACACACAATATAAACATATGCACTTACTTCTACATGTATCATCAAAATAATGTAATTGCATTGTTGTAAACTTGTGTCCTCTTTTATTGCTGCATCATTAAAAGTGCAGTTATTAGGATGAACAGAGCAGTCCTCCAGAAACTATGTTAATGAGACAAAAAGAGCGACAGCATTACCCGTGGCAGGCGTGCCAGACCCACGAGTGGCGCCCGGCCTTTGGCTTGAAGTCAGCACGGCCGATGTTGTGGATCTGGGAGGAGAAGCGCAGCAGGCGTCGGTGTCCGTAGGGCCAGTTGGCCTTGGATGCAGATTTGGACAGGCAGTTCTCCTCGGCAGCACAGTAGAGCATGTGCAGAGGGCGATCCTCGATGTAGACCGTCTGCTGGACCAGAGGGGCGTTCAGGACGAGGTCAGAGGCCGCTGGGCACCGGGAGAGTGGTGACAGGATTAGGACAGAGTTATGTTCCTCATTTTGTCCGGATCAGGATCACTTTGCTTGCAACTACAATTGAGCAATTTGTCTTGTTGGAAAAGATGAAGCAATATGCAACAAAGCCTCATACAGTAAAAGACAAGATAGATTACACTGGACAGGAAAAGGACAGTTTTGACCTCTTGGCAACACGGACACTCCTGTAAAGAAGATTCTTAATCTCAATGAGGTTTTCCTGTTTAAATAAATAAAATGACACGTGAACTCGTGCCAGAACCTATTCTAGTCTTCACTTCGCTATTGCTTTAACTGCTGATTATTACTTCACAATACAGAGTAACATCTTTAATTGATGATGTGATGACAGTGTTGTCCATTTAAATTATAATTTGACTTATTACATTCTTCTTACATTTCTACATTATCAGGAAATGTTCACGTTAAAGTTTTGCTGTTTGTTAAATAACGATCAGTGGTTCTAAAACATGTGATATCATTACAATACCCAGCGATTTGAAAAAAGACATGTTGCATGTTGAATATCACATAAAATGTCTCTTTATGGACCCACATCAGTATCAGCTAATGACCAGACCCTCTACAAACACCACATTCCACCAAACGATTATCGTTAAACGCATATCAATTAAAAAATAGCAGAAAGCTCCGGAAATGAAATTTAAAGAAACAGTCCCCATCTCTGAGACAACAGGACTACGGTAGGTCATAATTAATGATTTCCCTCATAAATATGTTAATAAAATGTAGGATGTCGGTGGTTAGGCCCCTGGAAATATTTCTAGAGTTTCCATTCAACACAGTAGTTTGTTCAAACTTTTGCATTTGGTTGTGCTGCCGTCACTCACTGTCGGAACAGATGACTCCCGCTGCAAACTTTGTTGCCGACTTCTGGCAGCTGACAGTTTTGTGATGCTGGCACTGACTCAGAGACATCTCGTTCCCCGTGCACTTCACACCGCTCATCAACATCTCCGTTACATTGCTGCTGTCCCAGTACCAGGTCTCCTTAGATGGGCGAACGAAAAACAAATGTGGTGCATGGATCAGGAGATAATCATTCACAAATGGAGCTGCAGAGAGGTCAGTGTGATGCTGCTGCTCTGAAAAACAGATGTTCATGACTCACTTTTGGCTTCTCACTGAGGACAAAGTGGAATGCAGAGTTTACGATCACTTTGTGCAAATACTGAGTGATTCAATAATCGGATTACCTACTGCAGGGCTTCTCAATTCCACACCATTAGAAAGTATTGTGTATCATGTTGCTTTGGCACACAGCTCACAATCTTTGCATTTGTTTTTTGGCAATCATTTTCAAAAACGTCAACTATTTTATAACTTTAAATATTTGAAGAGTTTGTGCCTGAAGTGCTGAAATATCTAAAGTCTTACTAGCCCTTAAAGGAAAAACTATAATGCACTGTTGACAGATTTACTACTTTTGCAAGAAGCCACAGAAAAACAAAGTAAGTCGTGCCCTGTAACTAAAGTATGTTGTGTTCTGTGGGTGAAGAAACGGGTCTCTGTGCCTCTTTAACGATGGGGTTTTCTTTGATTCTGAGCAACTGACACCAAAACTTGACATTTATTGCTGATGTATAAAGCTACTAATTTGGTTTTAGTGCACATCAGTACACCCAACTTCTCAGATTTCCACCCAAATTTACTGCTTTGAAACTGTTCACTGTGCTGAGCTTCAACAATGAGCTGGGATTGAAATTTGGGATGTGGAGGTGCTGTTTTTATATCAAACTTAATTTTGCAGTGTTGGAAACACCTCATACTGATCCACAATCAAAATAAGCCCATAATTAAAGATACATAACCAATGACTTCATTTTTAGGGTTTTTGTACTGACCTTTACTCCAAAAAGACTTTTTCTTACTTAAAATCAAGTTACTCTTGCTTCTAATGTTAACTTTTTAAATTATTATTTAATGTCATCACAATGATTATGTCATGCTGTTGTTTTTCATGATGCATCTCTAGAGGCTTCTATCCTGCAGACAGACACATTTGTTCAGTTTGTCATTGTGGAACAAAGTCTTCGATCCTACTTACGGTGATGGCATGCATGGAGTAGCCGAGCCCTAGCTGCCTGCAAACCACCATGGCTTCCTTTGTGGTCCAGCCTGTGCTGCACACTGTGCCCCACTTGGACCCCACCTGAACCTCCACTCGACCCTCATAATTGGTCCGGCCGCTCACTATCCGGATCTGCAGAAATGCCCTGCTGGGAGTCAGTGAAGGGACACGCTTCCTGTCCTGTCTCTGAACTGTCTGGGCTCAAAACTAGCGTTCATATACAGTCCTCAGGCAGAATGTGTTGCTGAAGCAGCAGCTCGGTTAGACTTCTCTTGGCAGGGAGAACGTCAACGTGGTTTCCAGATGAGCTCGCCACTTGGCTTTAGTGGTGAGTGGGTTTGAGTTTGATTAGAAACTTCATGTGAGTCTGTTTTGGTCTGCCCACAGAGCGAAGACCAAAACAGTATCATGTTCCTCCATGTAGGAAAAAAACATCTACTCCATATGAAACATATAATGTACTGTCAGACTTTAATACATGCATGCATGTTCAAGTGTATTCCAGAAATATAGAAATATACAAACTTTAGCTCAATAGCTATATTTTAGGAATATATTTGAATGTGTCTCCAGTTCTAAGTATTAGTATTCTGCACATATTGAACATGTATGCCTAGAATTAACTGTATTGACTATAATGTTAAGAATGGGTTTGTTCATGACAGGATATTATATTTGCATATGTCAAATACACTAAAAGGCAACGTGCAGGTCAGAGCAGCTCTGCTCCGCTGCAGAAAGTTGGCCTCAGTGGTGTTAATAACCTACTTGCAGGCCCTGGTTAGCGTAGCCCAAGCCCAGCTGCCTGCAGGCCACCATGGCCTCCCTGGTGGTCCAGGTTTCTCCACAGATCAGACCCCAGCTCTGCGTGCCGTTAGAGTCTGAGCTCAGCACCTCCACGCGGCCCTCGTAACGGGTCCGTCCTCCTGTGGTTCGGATCTGCGTGGAGCCGAGGGGTTAGGAACCACAAAGCAGAGCAGAGATACACAGGAGCCGGGCTGGATAAAAACTCTTTTATCTGTTAGAACCTTAAAGGTTTACTTTGCTGGTGGTTTACATGTATGTAACTCAAATTGAAAACTATCTATAAGATGAAAATGTACAGTCGCAGAGTTTTTATCCCACTTGGTCCGGCCTCTATGTGTATCTACAGGAAACACGGAAGAGTATGATCTGGTAAAATACAAAGTGCACAACCAGAAATACTCTGTGTTAAAAGCAAACCACTGTTGTCACAAAAACAAAGTACCTGCAAATAATTTTTTTCACTGAACTGAACTAATTCAGTACATAGAAATACGAAAGAGACAAAATGACAAATGTTTTTTGTGACAGCAGAAGTTGGTGAGTGAAGATGTGAGATTTTTGAGTATCGGCTCTAAATCTCACGTTAGGGAAAACCTGGAAGAGTTGTAGAGCAGCAAAGGACTTAATAAAATGAACTAAATACAATTAATACGGTTCTTTCCTGATCTACATTTATCAAAAGAAGAAAGTAAAAAGAAACCTGATGCAACTTATTCAGCACAATTTTCAAAAGTAATCTACATCCTTTCCTGTCTTGGCTGATGCAATAAACAATCAACTTTCTATCTGAAATTAAACGTTCTAGTAAGAGGTTTCAGGTCTGACCGAGTTCTCGAGTCCCATGTAGGGCACGTTGCAGCGGACGGCAGCGTCCTCCATGTGCTGGCAGTCCTCTGATGTGATGTTTTTAAAGGGGCAGTTCCAGATGGACTTCTCCTGACCGAGGCACTTCACCTCGTTCAAGTAGATCGGACCCATTCCTGGACAGACAGACAGACAGACAGACAGACGGACACAGACAGACAGACAGACAGACAGACAGACAGACAGACAGACAGAGAGACGGACAGACAGACAGACAGACAGAGAGAGACAGCAGCTTTAAAGTTAAAGAAGGTCGATATTTGTTTGGGGTTCAAACCTTTTTTTCCACTTCTATATTTACAGCTTCTTGAGCAAACAATACATTTAGAACTCAAAATATATCTTTCACTTTGGAGACTCAAAATGCTCCGTTACCAGATGACTAATTATCAAAGTTGCCAGGTGAGTTAAAAACACTAATAGAAACTAATAGTTATATAAAAACGTGGGTCACAGGCTCTTTATATGTTGTGACCACTGCAGCATTTAATGAGCCTGAACCCATTTAATAAGGCCCTTGGATCAGATTAGAACGATCTCGGTCCGTTCCTACTTGCTTTTTGGACTCTGGTTTCCAGTCTCAGGCTGAAAACCCCCAAATAATCACTGCTGACATCCTCTGCTGTTGTTAGTTATTATTACATGGTAGCTGTTACATGCTGTCTACCCTGTTCTACTTAATTCCAATCGTACTAATGTTACTGCCACCAGAACTGTAAAACAAGCACATCACCTTGTTCATGAAGTGGTGGAAAAATTGTGTGAATGTAAAAGCTTTAATGAAGTGGATTCTGGTGCAATCACCGTGTCATGAGCAAAAGGAGCAAAACAGACACAGATTTGTGTAAAAAAAGTCACAGGAAACCTACTTTTCATCATAACAGCAGATAGGACTACACAAAGGCACACAGTAGCACATCTAGATGCCCAGGATGTAGTGTGTGAGCTGTATAAGCTGTTTGATGTTTAATTTGAAGGAGTTCAGTCTTGTATGCCTTTTAACTACATATACAGTACCTCTTCAAACTAATGTTTTAACCTGAGGCATGTATGCATGCTCTCTGTCAGTAACACCCTGGTTTACAGTCACGCTCTACACTCTCACTCCATCACTGCCAGTCACAGCACCATGAGACGTTTGTATCATGAAGTTTCTGTGAAAGGAATTCCTTCAGCACACGTTTCCGACTTCAGTGACGTCTAGGAATGTTTCTCTGGCTAATTCAGCCAGGTGGTGGTCTGACATCCATCTGAGCACAGCGCAGGTATGCTGCTGCCTCAAAGAGATTGTGTGATGAGTCTCCACGAGCGACTTCCTCTGTGGTAGAAATCATAATGTACACACACGAGAGCAGACATCCCCACCCAGCGTTTCTGAGAACTGCACCTTCAAAAGACTGCTTGTTTCTTCTTTGGTGGATCCTCAGGGCAGTTTACCTAAAAACTTAACTTTATGTTGTTGAAAAGAATCACTAATGAGGAACACACACACTAAGATAAATACTTTAACATTCAGCTTGCACTTCAAAACATCTGGTGTAAAATGACCAGAAAAAGTATATTTTTTGTCTTAAAAAGAATTAACCGTTACTCATGTGGCTCAGACACAACCTGGACCTCATTCTCACATGAAATGGTCCACAGTCTACCTGGAACAACATCGATGGTTTTCTGTTCTAGAAAAATGCCCTGACAGACACACACACACACACACACACACACACACACA
>JAVQJL010022923.1:0-10565 GCA_036024295.1 Nannoperca obscura | reverse complement strand
CTTGAGGCCTTCTAGAAGGCCTACTGACAACAACCCGTGATCTGATTGGCTATCGCAACTGTCTATCAACTGTATGTACCCGTTCACTTACATTGCAGAGACGCCAGCATTGTTGATTCTGAAGGCCTCAGGCAGATTTCATACAGCCTGGCAACACAAGCTAGCTGAATTCTGATTGGATAAAAACTCTAGCCTAAAAACAACATGAACATGAAGAGAATATGAAGAATATATTTATATATTTAGGGAAAGTAAATTCAAAATTAAATTAACTTTTATCAAATTATGATCATGATTTATGTTAGGCCAGCAGAGAAGGCCTTGCTGGCCCTGACAGCCCACCACTGGTAGCCAGTGAAGGGAGATGAAGAGGGAGGTGACATGGGTGTACCTCGGTACGTTGAAGATCAGACGTGCTGCTGCATTCTGGATCTTCTGGAAGGGATGGATTGCACAGGCTGGGAGACCGGCAAGGAGCGAGTTGCAGTAGTCCAGCTTGCAGAGCACAAGTGCCTGGACCAGCAGCTGGGTCGAGTGCTCCGACAGCTATCTCCTAATTTTCGGAATGTTGTAGAGGGTGAATCTACATGATCCGGAAACTGCAGCAATGTGCTCGGTGAGGGTGAGTTTGTTGTCGATGGTGACCCCAAGATTCATGGCCAAGGGCGATGGAACGACTGTCGTTGAGTCCAGGGTGAAGGAGAGCTTATGAGAGATGGATGGAGAAGGAGGGATGAAGAGGAGTTCCGTCTTAGCGAGGTTCAGCTGGAGGTGATGTTTGGTCATCCAAGCGGAGATGTCTGCTAGACAAGCCTCTATCTGAGCTGAGACGACAAGGTCGGTTGGAGGGAACAAGAGGTGGAGGTGGCAGACTGGAGGGCATCAGTGACTGACAGGAGGGCAGTTTCTGTGGAGTGACCGGACTTGAAGCCTGATTGGTTGGGGTCGAGTGGTTGTTCTGTTTGAGGAAAGTAGACAGTTGATTAAAAACAGTACGTTCAAGTGTTTTGGATAGAAATGGTAACAGAGATACTGGTCTGTAGTTCTGGAGGAGGGATGGAGGGAGGATGGGTTGAGAGAAGGTTTACAGACCCACAAACAAAATTAATCAAAATGAGAATCCCTGATTAAATCAGCGTACTATATCTCAGATGTTTTACTTAATTGTCTTGTAATAGTGCTCTGGAAAACTAATTTAATGACAATAGGCAAAAAAGCTATATCTCAAAAAAACAACCTTGTAACAGCAGAAAGTGTAAAAAAAATACTGACACTGTAAAGTGGGATATATTCATGCGCATTGTTGCACCATTAGGTTGCTTAGTCTGCGTGTTTCAGGCATATTGCATCATATGTGCTATAGTATATCACACAGATAGTGCTGCTTCCTTTGTATAAACTCTTCTGTGCTGTAGATCTGTGCCCACTTCTTGCGGGGGGACAGTGAAATGCAAAAATGCTACAACACTGACAAAGAACGATTGGATCCCAATTTGAAGATGCTACTCTACATTGTTTCATTCTCAACAAAAACCTCTGACATGATCTAGTAAGATTGTGTTCTGATGCAGGTTCTAGGCACTTTCCTTTTTTAGAATCTTGAATTTTTTTTTTTTGACAAGTGAAGGCAAGCAGTAAGATGAGGGGGAAAAAACGAGATATGCTACACGGGACTCCTATCTCGTCACAGTTAAATGTATGCAAGACTATTCATGCGCTGCAGCTCCACTGATCCACACAGATGCACGGGCACATACAGACCCATCAATGTGGAAATATCAGATTGACATGCCTACACGAGATGTGCATTGATTGCACTCGAGGGTAGGATGATTACTTTCTAAAGTGTTAATTCTGTTAGACACGCCGTCAAGAGGATACTGAAGCATTCTGTGTTTATTTTACACTTAGAGATGTTTCTGCATTTAATAAGATATGTGAAAAAATACATTAAAAAATGCCTTGGATTGCGATCACAGCAGGAGATTTTACAGACAGGTTTGCAACATGTGTACTGTACTGGTTTTGCTCAACATGGATAGAAATTGACTGAGTCAACATAATAAGATTACTGTTGTTACTCTCCATGCTATGAAAAGTAATTTCTCCTTCTCAGAAAAGAATGAGAAAACATTTGGCAGTTTTTTGTTTTGTTTTGTTTTGTTTTTTTGATGACTCAGCGTTGTGCTTGCAGAGCAGAATTCAATTCAATTTAATTCAAAAAACTTTATTTGTCCCCGGGGGGCAATTAAAGACGGCTTCATGGGGCAGTTCCACAGAAAACAGCATAGAAAAACATACAGTGCTAAATTTGAAATGAACATGATGACAATATTATATAATAACAACAGCAATTAGGACAGAGGCTTCTGGTGGGATTTTCCTTGAAATAGTTTTAGCATCAGTTTTTAATCAGTTATCATTTTACCTCATACCTCTTGTGTCAATTAGTGGTAAAGCTGAAGGGTTGGAGGGTAGAAATACAGCACATACTAATCAACACGGTTAGCAGTGTTTAGCTAGCAGTGTGGCTTCATGGATGGCATTATCTGTTGGTTGGTCAGTCCACCACTTTGGTCCAGACTGAAATATCTCAACAGCTATTAGATGGATTTCTAATTTTGTACACACATTCATGGTTACAAGAGTATTCATCCTAATGACTTTGGTGATCCCCTGACTTTTCTCTAGTGCCGTAATAAGGCTGACATTTTCGTTTTTCAGTAAAATGTCTCTGTTAAATGGATTGCCTTGAAATTTGGTAGAAACATTTATGTCCCCGCGAGACAAATATGAATAACTTTAGTGATCTTGTAACTTTTCATCTAGTGTATCATCAGGTCAAAATGTCAATTTATCCAGTACTTGCTGATACTCAGATGGTGGTGAACCATCTAAACATTATATACTAAACATCAAAATCATAGCATTGTCATTGAGAGCATGGTAGCATGCTAGACGTTAGTATTTAGGTCAAACACTGCGCAGCCTTTGGCGTTTAAACATAGATCTGCGGTGCCTAAGTGGCTTGGGAGACAAGATGCCGACCATGAACCAGAACGTCCCCAGTTCCTATCCAAATGTTGCGTCTCGCTCTCCCTCTAATTTCTTGTTATCCATCTGTTGTAATAACAAAAAAAATGTCAACGCATTTTCTGTACACTTGATTAACTCATTAATCAATTTTACTGCATGTCATTTCTCCTGTCTCCTCTAACCACTTTGTGTTGAAGAGTGCTGTTACAGACTGACATTTTCCTGTTGCTTGCTGCTCTGCAGGAAACTAGATAAAACGCCTCGAGATAAAAGTGTAATGAGTTATTATTGGTGTGTGTGTGTGTGTGTGTGTGTGTTGCTCAGCTGTATGCTAATCTTTTCTTTTATCTAGCTTACATCTTCTTTAACCGCTGACATTTCTCTCTAGTTAATCTTTCATTTTCGCAGCACTTACAGTGTCCAGGGTCAACATCTTCTTCATTTTGTTCCTCGATGACGGGCAAAAAGGGTTGTTCAGCTTCACCCTATCAAAGCACAGGTCACTACGCCGAATAGACAAGGGCAACAGTCACCTTTTCAGCTCCCAGCAGGTTGTTGACAGGAGTCAGAAAATGAGCTCAGCAAAAAGGGACAGGCACTACTTGACACATGGTTAGCTTGGCAGGGACTTAGACAGTGGTGGTCCTTTTCTATTACTGCTCAGATGTGCCAACATGATGCTATGCAACACTGAATTGTTAAAGTGATGGTAAAAGATTTTTATAAGCTTTCAATTCTAAAACAAAGCTCTGACTTTGACAGCTCTAAAGTCGCTATTCTTCATCTTCTGTTCAAAAGTGATGCAACATTTACCAACAATATGCATGAGCTTTGTTATGCTGCGAAACCTGGCATCCTTCCTGCTGCTTTGTTTCCTCCTCTGTCACTCCTCCCACCTTTCTCTCTCTGCTGCTATCTTTCCCTGACATAGCGCATTACATTAGCAGCGCTGCGTAGTTAACAAACACACACAGTATGTGCACACACACCTGGCTCATTGGACTATAGCTGTAGCGCTGTCATGCATGAGGAGGGTGGGCAAAGGTTGACAGGAGACAGCAGTTGCTTAACAGACAAGCGGTGAAATGCATGGCAGTGTAATTGCAATGAAGGGATAATTTGACAGCCACTTGGTTATGATAGCTTGCAATTCTCTCATTCTCCCTGAATCCTTACACTGACACATCAGCACACACACACTGCGTACAAACAAGGTGCAGAAGCCGAATCCTTAACAGCATTACCCATGTTCCTACAGAGTTAGTTTGAGGTACATGTCTTTTTTTGTCTTCAAAATTCTCTGTTTAATAATAATAATGATAATAATACATTTTATTTATATAGGACTTTTCAGGGTACTTAAACTTTACAGAGGTTAAAATAATTATATTTAAAACACTTTATAATCATAGGTAAAACAAACATAAGACGTAAAAAATCATAGGTAAAACAACACACTAAAAACATGTCACATGCAGAATGGCCATACATTAAAGGCACTTCTGAAAAGGTGAGATTTGATATCAGTGCAGTCGTGGATATATTTGGGGAGTGAGTTCCAGAGGGAGGGGCCAGGTATGGAGAAGGTTCTCTCGCCCCAGGTCTAGTTTAGAGGAATATATCAACAAGACATTTCAGTGCAAGAGGACTTAAGCTTTTGTGCTGAGTGGTAGATATTGTTTTTCAGAGAAAGCTTTCAGTTCTCATTTCATTGAGACTGACAACACAATTCATCACTCACAGGTCTATGCGAATGCCTTATTTAAACAATGCCAGTGCATCATTGCTCAAGGACTAAAAGAATGAGCACTACATACCAGCCAAAACTACCTACATTTCATCTTGTCCTTTTTTCACTCTTCTTCTCGAGCAAAATGAAGCAGTCTTGCTCGTGTTTCTGTCTACACAGGCTCCTGCTCTGCTCAAGGACATGGATGAAACTGAATAAAACATGACTGACATCTTGTCATCTCAGAGAGGACGGGTTGAGAATGGGAAGGGAAATAGAAAATCTCACCTCTGCTTATTCGTTAGTATGGACATAAAGGGAGGTGGGGGTGTATACAGAAGACAGAACTTATATTTCCGGCTTTACCAGTGTCTCATGTGAAATGATTTTAAGCTTCAGTTACACTCAGTGTAATAGAGAGTGAAAAGAGTTTTTTTACACTTGTCTACCAGCTACCAACATTCTTTTATCTCACCAATCAGTGTTTTTTTAAGCTTATATATTACAACTGTAGATCCTCTGATTAGTTAGGCAATAGCCCTGCCTTGTTAGGGCCCTGTTAATAGTAATGCTTGTTGTGTCATTAATCACACTGTAATCTTCTTTTGATCTTAATCCAACATTGATCTTTCCCCTTGTTGATCATTCTTTTCCTTCCATCCCCAACCCTTCTATCACTAATTTCCTCAGGCTCTCTGCTCATTTTCTTCACTCGCTGGTTAATTTTTTTCTTCCAGATACATCAGATGGAGAGGCTTTCACACAGTCCATCCTTCTCAGTTGAAGTGGCATGATGTATGGTTTTACACCTAGCCTTGTGGCCCGATTACTGCCACTGCAACCACATGGAGCTAAAGCCATGACCTAGGAGAAGAACACTGCCAGCATGGGGTAAGTTGATACACACATACATACAGGTGGATGCATTGTTCAGGCTAAATAAAAGGTTCACTTAAATTAGACAGTAGTGACCTATATCAAAAGACTTTTGAATGAAATAGAAATATTATACCTTTTCTACTTTCCTGAAACTATCATGATCATGATCAACATACATCAAGACTGTTGCTATGTCAACTACAGCAACAAGCAACATCGTCTGCACTGCGGAAAACACATACACAGAAACACATATAATTCAACCAGTTTTTCTATAGCTGTTATGATGCCTAATTAGTATTACGAGAAAAACAAGCTTTAGCTTTAAGACAATATATGTGTCTTATAACCATAGATAACAAACATATAGTATACATGAAAATTGTATATTATATGACTGTAAAATCCTCCAAGCCTCTTTAACACACACATTTCTTTTCTGTTTTGAGACCTAGTTATTTTGATTTATGATAACAAACCTATAGTTATGGTAACTATAGTGTAAGTAAAACAGAAAGTTGCGTCAATTCAATGTTTGAAATTCAATAATATTGCCTTTCAAAGTAAAATTAGAACTCTAACTTACTTAACCTCACCCTTGTCTATATTATTAATTTCCTGTCAGATTGCAGTGGCTTCAGAGTAAGTCTTCCTCCTTTTGCACATGCTCAGTGGAGGCAAATATTTTGCTTAGTAAACAGAATTTGTTGCTAAAAGCTCTTTCTTTCTGTTTCAGTAACACTTGATATGTTGTTTTTAAATGAAATACCTCTTGATAATTTAAATAATAAAATCCTCCACTTTTCTGACTGCTTGGCTCTGCAATGAGATTTGCTCTAGTCTCTTAAACTCTCTTCAACAGCTGTGCTGCTGACCGTACAAGTGAGTTGGAGGGACCTCTCCGACTAGAGCAATTAAAAGAACAGCGGGATATAGATTTTTGTTGGCTGGGATAAATGTGGTTGGAAGAATTATAATGTGTGTGACTAATGGTATGCTCACAGTATTCAAGCATGGTTCTCATTAATATGCTAAGCAACCAGCACTAGCTTTGTCTTCAACACTCCTCCAGAGATCCATTGTTCAATGCTGAGCTCAAATGATTCACCCTCACTATTGTACATATGGATGGACATACCCACTGAGATTTCACACAGTTCAAATGACTTTTACATGGTGTTACAGGATATCAAATGGATACTGAACAACCTCTCAGGCTGCAGGGTATTATACAATTTCTCTAGATGATATTCAGTCCAGTCACAAAGGTAAGAGAGCTGGATTTTTAACTGTAGGCAAGAGATTTGATGGAATCTAATAATCCTAAACATCATTCCAGTATAAAACGGCTATAGTTAATGATGGATGGCTTATTGATAATGTCACACGGGGTTATTCATCCTCCTCAGGGAAAATATCTGCACAGCTTAGACCTGAACTGCACCTTGAGTCTGGCAGGCAAAAGACAATCTAAAGTATTTCTGGTCTATCTGCCAGATTGGACCACTTTGCTCTCCATCTGTCAAAAGCAGTCTATCAATTTGTTTTGTAGCCTGCCATTCAGAGTGCGGTGCCGTTTCCAGCACTCCTGTCAAATAGTGTTTTAATGTAAGTGTCAAGATATAGTAGGCCGACAATCAATGTTCAGTTTATTCATAATGCTCAGTCCGACCCATCGAAGCCTTCAGAAGTATACATATAGAAGCCTGCATTTAATTGTTGCTGTGTGTGATCACAACCTGCAAGCTCTGACATAAAGCACAAATAGACATGTACTATATACTTTACATTAGATCTGAGGCAGATCGCCATGGCAACCCTCAGTATGTTTTTAAGGAGTCAAAACTGCTTAATAGACCTTCGTTTGCCTCGTAACATTATATTTTTAAATTTGCAAATTGAGAAAGCTAGACCTTGTGTTAAATGTTAATGGGATTCATTGGAATCACTATTAAAATTATTTTGGTGCAGGTTTTCATGTGGTACTCTGTGCTACGTAGAGTCTGAATATATTATTAACCATTGCTTAGAAATAAGTTTCACATACACACAAACACATACTGTATTGAAGGAAAAACACCTGCTACCATAATACACCACTGAATCAAAGAAAAGCTTTTGTTTTTGTTTTGTTAGTTTGTGTTGGTTGCATGTTTCTTTTCTAACTGAATTCATTAGTACATTATCAAGACTTTCTTAAGAGCACAACTAATTAATTAATCATCTCAAGAAAGAAAAGTTACTGTAGGTAATTGTTCTGTTTTCCTGTTACAGTGTCTTGGAGCACAGTTGTCCTTAGCTAAGTTATTGGCCTGAAACAAAAGTGGTGCAGACAATGTCAGATAAAGGAGAGACCAGGGATCAATGATAGAGGTCTAACAGAAGCTACACTGTGCCTTTCTCTCACACATTGTGCTTGAACTGAAGGCTTCCGTAATTTGTTGAATAAATAAGCTAATTTCTTCATCATCTCAGAAAAGCTGTCTGATATCTCAATTTAACAAGTAGTTAATTAGTGTGCTCATGATAGTGGAATCAATCATGCAAATATGGCCACTCTTAATTTACTTATGAGAAGAGTTGAAAGGTTTCTTCTTCTGATTGAAGTTAAGGAGACATCAACCCAAAACTGGATTCTGAATCAGTAATTTTACCGCATGAATTTAATCTTTTGCCAGCGGCAGTCGGCTTGTAAACAGATGCTGTCAGGTGAGGATTTATGCCCTTGAGATGTTGTACTTTTACATATACAATTGTTAGGGAGGGAAATTTTGCTATATTTCATGTGGATGTCCTATGGGTGTTGATTCAGTGTTGTTTCCTTTAGGTGACAAAAATACTCACTCAGAGGTCACCTGCCTATCAACACTGATCCATATAAAAAGTGTCAGATGTTACCTTTAATAATGTATTATGAAAATTGTACATTTGTAGGAAATAAAACTCTGTAATTTTCACTTGCTTTAACAGAAATCAGAGTTGTTCTGATTGTGTTTTCTTATTTTCCTTGAGTGGGTGTCACTGCCACATGCTTTGTTTTCTCTGACTGAGGCCATTATCATGAGTGAACCACTTACTGTAAGGGGAAAAAACTGATCAAGACTCTTAAACAGGAGACTGGAGCTCCATCGCCAGCCGTTTCACCTCATGTGGTGCATTTGAACAGAAGATGCCATGGTTATGGTAATTATTCATCTGATTTGAGAATTCCACACTTGGTTCAGTGCAGAGAGGCTTTCGAAGCATTGTAATGTCCACCTAGCCAGCAAAAAGAAAACCTGTGAAACGTGTAGGTGCAAGGTCAAAGAAACTTGACTCCCTTATAGCGTAACTCTAAGGTCCCTCTTTCCTTCAAAATAAAAAACTCCTTTCTGCTTTGATGGATGAAAACCAGGGCTTTCTTGCCAGGTTTCATCATCCGTTCACATGAGTTGATTTGACTGACTTGATGTGAACATTGAAAATTACAGCTCTTCTGAAACATTTAGTATGTTAAAAAGTCAGGATAAGACAATTGTCCATCAGACTGATATGCATCTGATTATTTAGATGGACACCACTGATTGATGTGTATTTGTTATTCCTGACTACTTTTGTCTCTCCCACACAGCATGCTTTGGATGAAACAGTTTTTCTCTGCTCTACGGCTGTGCCACTCTCATGAAGGATTTAACAGGATTTATGTTCCATGATGTCTTTAGACATTTTTCAGTAATCCTTTGCCAATGCATCAGTCTTGAACAAATGTTCAGGAAGTTAGAGTGATACAGTATGTTGGAGTCTTTATAAATATGCTCCACTATGCACAGTAATGCAATCAATTCCTGGTTTTGTTTTCCTCCTTTACCATTTTGCTTTGTCAGGTGATGATTAATAAATCTTTATCCTAATAAGATACAGAGCCTTTAGTGTGACTGAAGAATGACAGCTCCCTATCAAACTCTACTCTAACAGTTGGCTTGAACCATTTAGCCTCATCTGACCTCCATCCCACACAATCCAAATGTAATTTGTGTTGAATAGAGGTCAGTTGCTTCAAATTAGCCAAATGGCATTTATAAATGTAGATTGAAATTAATTTGCTCTGCTGACAGCCTCAAATTCCACTGTCTCCTTCTGGCTTACAGCCATTAGCATCCAGCAGCATCAGGATGGACCTGAAGTTGTAAATACATCACAGAGTTGTAATTTATCTCAATAAAAAAAGAAAACGTGTCTTGAGAGTTGCTCATCTAAACTGCAGTGCACAGCAAACCAGCTCTGTTGAGGCAGAGATTTTCTCAGCAGCTGGCATATGAAGGAGATCGAGACTGAGATGCTGTTCACCAACAGCAAATGCAGTCTCATGCTCCAAGTGGAGAGAAACGGATTGATTGGTAATAAAAGTGTCACCCTCAGTAATCTGCTTTTAATTTAGTTACGATGTATGATTGTGAAGATGAGGTTGATTCATTTTGATGACTCGATTGATACGGAATTTAAAACTAGAACAATGTTCCCCTGACTCGTCACAACACTGAAACAGATAAACACAGAATGTGTGTGTTATGTGGCAACTGGTTTGATATCAGAGGTGGGTTCTAGGAAATGGATATACAGTATATCCTTGATGTTATTATTTCAAGAATAAGATGAAATACAACTGAATTACTCTTGTATTACGCTTGTATATATGTAAATATCTATTGGCACTTTTCACTTTATATTTATATTTACAAATCTCAACACTATTCTAATGTTTATGCTCCCGACATTACTGACTCTGGAACTGCTGCTATGGTTATTTATTTTAGTGTTTTACTTTTTTTAGTGCTTTGTTTACTATTCCTGCTTTTAACTGTATCTCGTTCTTTTTATTGCATACTACGTAGCTGTTGCTTGCCATGTCCAAAGAATTTCATTGCTCAGGATGACCTGTGTT
>JAVQJL010022917.1:0-18110 GCA_036024295.1 Nannoperca obscura | reverse complement strand
TCTCTCTCTCTCTCTCTCTCTCTCTCTCTCTCTCTCTCTCTCTCTCTCTCTCTCTCTCCAGCCCTCCCCGCCTCCAATAACTCCACTCAACACCCAGGCTGCTGTCTGCACAAAAGGCCTAATTCTCATTCTGCCACACAGAGATGGACACTGAAGAGCACTTATACACACAGACAGATGCATTCACTATAAAAAAAAGAAAAGCTGCACTGATGCTCTTGTTACATGTCTGACCTGCTCTTCCCCTGTTCCCTTACATGACGGAAGCGTGCGAGGAATGTACTCTGGCTCGTCTAGAATGTCAGGCACGTCTGCTGAGGAGGAAGTGCAGCGATGGGGTCGGGGTGTACGAGGGGAAAACTGCGCTGACACATGTTGAGCTGACTTTGAATGGTTGCCCTGCCCAGATAGTGGAGATCGGGCCAGTCTCAGCTGACTTGCTGGCTGACTCTCAGGCACAGCTGCTACAACTGTAGACCAGTCCCACTAAGGGCCTTTTTGTCTGCATGCCTGTGCATGCAGAGCGGCCTTTTGATACATGAAGTCCAGTATCTAAACTCCGTTTTATAGTTCAGTAGCTCAATGAGAGCACTGCGCAATTCGTATTGGTACACATAACCTAGATATTAAGTATATGAGCTGCCAGTAAATTGTGCTGTATCTTCGCTCAGCACTTAGCGTGATTAGCGAAGCAGGAGAGTGATGGAAAGACGCTGTAAAGTCGAGGATGTGCCTTGGTGCATCTTGCCAGGTTCTTTGGACAACGCAGAGGCCAGTATGACTTTTGAAGGGTTCAGGTCATGCTTTGCCTGCACAGACTCTGCAGTGGCCAGATGAGAGAACCCACTTTGCCCTGCTAGACACACACACACACACACACACATACACATGTACAGAAGGCTGCCTAGATCAAAGGGCTGCTGTCCTCTCTGGCAGGCTGACGAGTGATCCTTTCAGAGCTGCCCACACAGGAGCCTCTTGTAATGCCGAGCCAGCTTTATTAGAGTTTGAGTACAAGGGAAAAGAGAAAAAACATACACAGACTCATATAATCAATACATGCACATTCTGTTGCTGCAGAGAGGCCCAAAATGCCAGAGCGCTAAATAAAAGCACAGAGAGTTGGTTTTAACAGATTTGTTTTACACTTGGGTCAAAGCCATGATTTAATAGCCCATTCAGGTAAAAGTATAGGGTTCAGGTCAGTGTCGCTCAGTAATGGGGCTTCTGCTGAGGACAGGAGATCCTCAGCTTAGCCCAGCAAGTAATGAAGCTTCCCCCTGCTCGGATGGCTCTGTTTCCATACCCAGAGGTAGTATTGTGTGTATGTGTGTGTGTGTGTGTGTGTGTGTAGACTTGCGAGAAAAGGAAATGGCACACTGAACCCTAACACACACTGGCACAGGGTGTCCCTAGAGATGGAGGACCCAGCGTTCTTAACCAAACCAAAGCAGCACCTTAAATGATTTAGATTCATTAGGCTACTCAGCTCCCCTCTCATCCAAGCTCTTATAGCAAGTATACCCACTGTGTTTTGTGAGCCTTCTACTTACCCTATTAAAGTTGAAATGTTTGCTTTTTAAAAGCAGTCTCTTGTAAATCCAAAGTGGTGTTAAGATTTGGCCTGCTTTTATGAGCGAAATTAATGATCGCTGGCATATACTGGCCTAGAAGCTATCAAGGTATTAATTCCTTTCAGCTCCACGCAGGTTTATAGCTCAAGCTTCTGTGAAGCAAACTCAGGTTTGATAACAGCTTCAACATACTGCACCCAATTTTCAGGTAATGTCCGTGTTGTTTTCAGGATCTGCCAGCAAGGTGAACTTGGCAGGAAGAACTGTTCATGCTGAACTAATAAAAGCAGAGATATCTAATTGAGCGTTGAAGATAACGGCTCTGCTTTTACAAAACAAGTGTCAAAGTGTACCCGATTACAAGTTTCTTTATAGCTTTGCGCATTTATGGTAAACGTGGTCAAAGTTACAATCTCACACACGTGATCGTGATTAACAGTGGGAATTATTCCTCAGTTGCTCAGAATAACATTGTCAAGTGCACCTTTTTTATTGCATGCTTTTAATAGAAGTCGTTTTCTGTGCAATAATTCTCAAAACAAATTTTGATTTCATGCCCATTGCCTCGCTGTTATTCAGGTGTTCAGGTATTTTTCAAATTCAAATTATATAACATATGATTTTATTGCTTTGGGGCCTAGCTACAACGCTTAAGGCTAACAGTGCATCTTTGTCATCTCCTGGTTTAACTCATCATCATCTTTTTAAGAACCAAAACAGTACGTTCATATTGAAACTAGCTGTATTTGTTTGCTGTACTGTTTTTGCTTCTTCTCTCTCATTTACTCACAAGAGCTGCCTGCCTGCTTCTCCAACTTAACTTTTTGTCACATTTAGCAGACATTCTTTGAAGTAGTAATAGTAATAGATCACCCCAGGATTATCAGTGGATTTAAAAATTAAATAAACAAAATTTCAGTATTGGCAAATTAAATCAGGGGAATATAAAACCACAACATATGTCTTTGGTAGATTTGTTACTGTCTCACTCAAATGAAAGTTCTAATCAATATTAGAAGCAATAAAATAAAAGCACTCAACTTATAGCCATCTCAACAGAGGCATGAGTAATGAGAGCAGCTTGACTCCCAACTGATACGATGTCTTTATTCCACGTAGACACGAGATGTTAACATTTTAAGAAGACAGTGATAGTTCAATTACTCTAAAAGCTTGGAGGAATCTCAATTCAGGACTGTATCTTTCCACTCTAACCTCAGGCCCTCTCCGAGGAGGCAGCGGCTGCTGACGTGATGACTTAAAGGACTCTGCAGGGTTTAAAGGCTTAATGAAGCCCCCACCTTTCTCCAGCAGGCTGTGGCAGCTATTAAGCAGAGAAGCGCTCACTCTGTCTTGTCTGCGCCACGTCGCTCTCTTCGTATAGTCAGCGCGCCAGATTGCTCCCACGCTCACACTTGCATCTCTATGAAAACATTTTCAAAGGCAGAAGGAGAACAGTCTGCGCAGATTTTGTCATTGTTTTAAAAAAAAAAAGTTTTATGATCGTTCACTGGTTATGCTGATAATCTGAGAATTCCGCGCCGTGGTTTAGTTTGAATGGATTTTGCTATTCAAATGATGCTTCACCAGTCACCGGGGATTTATGAATTGCCGCAATGAAGTGTCGGCGTCACTAAAATCTATAAAACATGGCTTAGCTTACCGATGCTACAGCATCTCCATGTATGCAAACACTCCTGGGAGGACTTTGCAGATGTGAGGCACTAGGCTGCCTCATCCTTTCTCTCATCCATATCCTGGCCTGACAGCTAATGGTATTTCTAAATGGCCTATTGCTGAGTCATTACGTAATTGTGTAATCAGATTTCACACGTTCCAGAGCTCAAATCCAATACGCATGTGTTGGTGTGCGCTGAGTTCTTTTTTGCGTCCACTTGTGTATGTGCGTGGCCAAGATAAAAGCGAGCAATCAAAGAATAGATTTATGTATTTCATGTCTCTTCACGTGCGAGCCACACGTGTAGAAAGGGTCTTAAATGAAATGTGGCAATACAGCCTCAGTGTGGAGCTGGATGTGTGTGTCTCCGAGGATTCACACGTGTGCGTCTACTGAGGCAGACACGGAGAGGTTGGTGGTGTCAGCTTGTAGCAGTTAAAGCCTGGGGAACTGTTTTCTGTCTAATATAGATTGCCTTCTTGGCTGACATCCTCCCACCCTACTCTCCTCTCCTCTCCTCTCTTCTCGCACCGAATCTTCCTCCCTCTCTCAATTTCTCTCATGATCGATCCCCCTCCCTCTCCTCTCGCTATCTTTCCTCGCATCTCCTCCTCCCTCACACCATCTGACAGTTTCCATTTATCGTCCCATATCTCTTTATCTCTCCCTAGCTTATTGCTTTGCACTCCCAAGAATTACTGGTCACCCTCATTATTCTCTTAAAATATTAATAAAAGGCTAAAATTAACATCTCAGGTACGCATTTCTACAGGTCCAGTGCACTTAAAAGCTCTCCTTATCACTATCCTCGCTGTGTGAGTGTACAGTTGTGTTTAGTCCGTGCCTCCTGTGGAAATAGGAACAAAGGAAACAGAGAGGGTAGCAACTGAAATTCTCATTGCTTTGTGATAAGCAGCTAAATCTAGGCTGAACAATGTCATGCTGATATGTCAGTCCTGTCTGCCTTATGGGAACAGCTCGGCCCCTAGACTGTCTGTCAAACTGCCCTTGCAGAATCTCGGAGGGTTGGTGTTCACGAGCAACGGCAGTGAAAAGGTTCTCCCTTCAGCGGGGTCATTGAGTAGGCCGACTGTCCCAGAGTGGCGTACCCAGTCCTTGCCCTGACCGCATGCATGAGGGGGGATTAGAGGCAGACCAGCAGGAGCTCACTCTGCGCAGCTTTGATCAGCAGCAGCACAGCCTAATACCAGGCAACATCTGCAACTCTCAGCATTAAAGAGGCCCAAAAATTCCGATTAGGGAACACACGGCCTGCTTGCCTGCTAGTGTACAGTACAGAACTGTGTCAATTCCTGGATGGGAGGTTTTTAAATACCACCGCTCCAGTGGTGCTTACACTGATTTGTTTTACAAAGCCAGAGTCTCTGGAGAGATAATTTAGCATTGTGTTTAAAATTCCAATTTCTTAGCATTTCATTTTCTTTAATGCACGTTTAGTAATTACTAAAAGATAGGATCGGTTAGTTTTTAGGGCATTGGTTGTTTTGGAGATTTGGTTTTTACAGAGTCACCGAAGTCGATGGAGTGTTCGGCCAACACTATCGCGGGAATGGAATTCAGAGCGTTACCAAACTGTCTCCGAATCTTTGTTTGTGTCATCTGGACACAGCTAGATAAGGTGTGTTTGGGTGGAGCGGAGCTCGTTTCTGTGGACTCTGCTCTAATAGAAAGGTGCAGAGTTGTTGATATGAAATGACCTAGTTTAAAGTTCATCTCTCTCCAAAAACGCCGAAGCACAAGAGTAATACTTCCTCACTGGCGAGTTTAAAGAGAGAGGGTGTGAAAGCGAATGGAGGGACACAGTGACGTTGATGTACAGGAACAACAGTTATATACTGCACAACACCGTGATTATTACACAGGTACCACACTTCGATCCTGGAGGTATGGTCACTGCACATTGGTATTAGATGCTGTAACTCTGGATTTTCAACTTACATTATCTTTTTAAGCATGATCTTACTCTGAACCAGTTTAATAGCTAACACCTGTGCAGTCTAATGCATTTGCAGTAGACCTGCAATAAGTCTTATCTTTGTGTAACTCTGGTTAACACATTTCTGAGTCTGTAGTTAGTGATGGTGCTGTATTAGCAGTGTTGGAAGAAGTAATTCAATCATTTACGGCCCCTTTTAGAAATTTATTTTATTCCAGATGGATTACTACTGCAGATGTGTTAATTTGTAAGCAGCTTTTATTGTTACTGGTCCAATTACAGCTAATTTGAACTAGCAAATTAGGTTGGAAATAATGGATATACTCCAATACTACAAGTACCTCAAAAAAGTGCAGCACCAGAGTAACTGTACACTCCACCACTTGTATTGGAATGTATTGTATAGAGAGGTATTTCTAACGTTCTCCAAAACAAGCGTCCCAAAATAAAACATCGTACGCTTCATAAACAGAGGATAGGTTAACATATCGAATTGCAAGTTATTCAGTTGTGCCTAATATACTGGCAGGTCAGGAAGGGCTGATATTTGAGAAACTGAAAGTCCAGTTTTCAGTCCAGAGAGACTGCACGTGCAGCCAGTCTCAATCATTAACATGGCAATTTGCTTCTCTCTTGCTGTTCGCTGTGCTGCAGTTTGATAATCACCCAGGCCCTGGAAGAAAAAGAAAAGTGGAGCTGTCATGTGCTGCACCAGGAAGTTACCTCCCACTTTCACTCCACATGTCCTTCTTCTTTTCACTTTATTCTATTTTCTTGTGCAATTGCATATTGCTGGCAAGTCTTAGTCTGTCTTTAGTTCCTGTTTTGTTTGTGGTGTCCTTCTCATAAATATAGATGTTTCAGCTACCATGCACTTCTTTTCTAGCTCTCGCTTCTTCCCAGTCCCTCTGGTTAAAGACTTCCCCTCTTTAGTCCTTTTTTTTTCTCACTATCCCCCCTTTCTCTCACGGCCCCCCCCCCCCCCCCCTCCCCCCCTCAGTGCCACTGTGTTCACATGGCCCCTGCATGTGACACGAAGCTGAGCCAAAACACCCCGGATGCCCGCTTCAGCCCTCCACTGTTCCAGACCTTGTTAAATTTTAAACAAAACAAAGAAAGGGAAAGGATGGAGTGGGGAGAAGGAGAAGAAAGAGAAAAGTGAGCACGTGGGGGCAGGGGAATGTTCAACAACATCACAATCTCATTCATTCTCCTGGCCTGTCCCTGTGCATCATCAGGAGAGCGCAGCCCTTTAATTCTTGCTCTCTCTCCCTTTCTCTCTCTTCTCTCTCTCCCGCTGCCTTTCACTCTTTGTGTGTGAAAGGCTTCCTCTCTGTCTCTCCCTCCTTTCTTTCTACTCCAAACTGGACCGATTGTAGCTTTAACCACAGATCTGGGGTCTGATTACTTTGTGACCTGGGATTAAAGAACAACTGACTCTGTAGCTGCTGTCTTCATGGACAACTTCTTTTTCAATTACCCCAAGGCAACTTCTGCCCATCACATGCATTTTAATACATGACGGAATAGGAGAATAGCTAGAAATATAATTTCTGGACTAGAAATAACAATCACTGTTTAACTTTATTATTGCCTGTGCTATTCCCCTGTATGTATCTCCTTATTACTCCTTCTTTTTCACTATCAAAGGAATGCCACAACATGGCAGCCTTTAATATAAGGTCTCCCAGACCAGCTTGGATGCCTCCAACATCCCACTGGCTTGCTGCCAGATATAGCTAAGCTACGAGAGTCCTTCATAGCTTCTGATAATAAATGGCATTAGAGGTTAAGTGCAAACAATAACAACAACGTGCTTATCGGCGTGTCAGTGGTCTACCCTCAGGGAAAACTTGGAAACTGAAAGTGATTTGACTGCTTTTCATTGTGGATTAGCAGCTAATAATTTCAATCAGCTATACAAAATGATGTCATTGTCGCCGTACACTCACTACTCATGGAAAGAAATGTTCCTGGCATCATGCGTAATGCATTATGATGGATGAGACACTGGACTGAGCTCGGCCAAATTTGTTGGCAAACTGCAACCAATGGCATGCGTTTTGTGTTATTTACAGTCCCTTTCAATTAAGCTCACTGATTTAAACTCACTGCATATTTCTCTAGCAGTTAATGGTTTAACAAGTGCGTCGGCTTTGGTGTATCTGAGATATCAAATGGCACAAATGCCTCACTTTCATATTCTTGTTTTTGAGCAAAACAAGTTCAGACAGGAGCCTCAAGCAGGCTGCAGTTTCCGGTCCGCCCAGGAGAATATTCATCCCACCAATCACACACGCACACTCCTCATGATATTACAGTACAGTACACTGATCTGGTATTCACGCTGTCTCTTGCTCACTCCACTGCTATTCTCATGCATCCATGAAAATGTTGCTGCCGCCTACTTAAATCTGCTTTTCTCTACTCAAGAATCTGTCTACTCGTTGATTGGTAGCACATGCTCAGTGCACACAAACACACTATATAAAGTAACATCTGTTCACTGGGGAAAACGCAAGTCTGTGTGACGTTTTCAAAACACAGACTGTTATATGTCCTTTATAAATAATCCTTTATGCAGGTAACTTCAGTATATATTGTTGGATATGAATGTGTAATATAGAGCTGCAACGATTAGTCCGTTAATCAATGAGTCGATTGGAAGAAAATTAATCAGCAACTATTTTGATAATCGATTAATCGTTTCTGTCACTTCACTTTTGTTTGTCATTTATGACAGTAAATGAAGAGTCTTTGGGTTTTGGACTGTTGGTTGGACAAAAGGAGCAGGAGCAGTCATTTTGGGCTCCAGGAAATTGTGATGAGCATTTTTCACATTTTATAGACTAAACGATGAATCGGTTAATCATGAAGATAATTGTCAGACTAATCGTTAGTTAAAGCTGTACTGTAATGAAAGCAGATTATCATTTTTGTTTCACTCACACCTTTGCCCTTTAGACATGTGTTCCTGCTGCTGTTGCTCACATATTGTGTCCACTCTCTTTGAATTAGAATCATGACTGACTGTCTGACATTTACATACACACAATCCTCAACACAACATGAAGAATAAGGAGACGGGGGGATCTGTGGTTTCTGATGCTCCTGTAATTGGAATTTTTGCTTATTATCTCAAAAATGATACTTTCTTTAAAAATCATTCCGACACAATATGAATCCCTTCAGAATTGATGCTTCAATTCTCTTTTTCACCGTGGCAAAATAGGAGCACAGAGCTGCACACTTAACACAGTTCATGAATTAGGAAGTAGGCCATTTGTGGTGTGCTAAAAGTGGGCAAATGTCATCTGTCTGCAACCCAAACAGTCTATCTGATTATCTTTTGCAGTTTCACTCTGTTTTGGCTTTAAAATGTTCTCCTTTTCATAGACATCAGGCTGGTATAGTGGAGCAAATTCTCCATCACTGCCTCCATTGTGCATGCATGTTAAATATAAGATTCAAGTCTTTTTTTTAAATTAAATGAGTGACATACTGAAATCAAGCAAGATTAGTATTGTTGGCCTTGCTAAAATAAAGAAATACAAGTGGTAAATCTTTACTTTCAGATACACTGTCAACAAGATTGTTGATTCTGGTAAGATTACAATCAAGTTTTATGTCATTCAAATTTTGGGATTCTGTCTACTGTCCTTTTGACATATTATGATCAACTGTGGATGTTTGGTTATTGTAAAGGAGAAGTTCATTGCCCCCAGCATATAATCTGCTTGTTCCTGGTTTTCGACGCTGTTGCTGTCAGATTTACTAAAAGAATTTATGATGCTGGTTAAAGGACCATGAGAATGACGAGGAGAGAAAGAGTGGGGGATCGAGAGTCGTGAGTTCTGAATGTAAAACATCCCTGCTTCGTTTCTATCGGACAGGCATTATTAATGCAGCGGTACAAATGAACAGGGAAACCCAGGGCGACAAACAGGTCGGAGTCCCTGCAAGCTAATTAATCACTGACATACACATAAACACAGACATGCACACACACACACACACACAAACTCAGGCACGTGCGAGCCCATGCACGCACACCCCATCACATTCAGCTCTAACCTTTTTGCGACACATCAAACATTCACTGGCTTACCAATTAGCGTTCTCATCTCGCCTCTTTATCCTCGGTATCAGAGGGAGGTGTTGTCAGCCTGCTCCTTTATCACTTCTCTCCCTTCATCCCTGGCTCTCACGTTTCACCCTCCCCTGATGCACTTCCCAGGGGGGTTGAATGCTAGGCGGGTAAGCCTAAACCTCTGTGTCTGGGAGGGGGTTATTGTACTGGTGCTTAAGACGACAAAACCTCACTCCTCTCTCTTTCTCGCTCTCTTTAAGCCCCCCCCATACAGTATAAGGCGCTGCCGTTTTATCAAGGCTGTATAGAGTGCTGCAGAGACAGGCTGCTGCTGTATACAGGCCATTAGCAACTGCTGAGTGACAGAATGCGGAGGCTGAAGTGACACAGTGACGCTGCTGATGAGCAACCGGTGTCCTGAAACATGAGATAATATGTGTGTTTGAGAAACCTGTCACACCATTTGTGTAAATCTTTAAAAAAAAATATGTGCAAACTGTTAGAAGGACAGACTGTTTTTATTGGCAATTAATCGCTATTTTTTAGATTCATCGACTAATTATTTGGCCTGTAAAATAATGCCAGTCACCATTTTCCAGACCCAAGTTGACGTCTTCAGCTTGCTGTGTTTTGTCTGACCAGTTCAAAACCAAACAGAATTTAGTTTACAATGAAAAAGAAGCAAATCCTGTTATTTGAGAGGCTGTTTGGTATTTTTGTTTAAAATCTTTAAAATCTCGAAAAACTGGGGCTACAGAAGTAGATATGACATATTGGTAGATACAGACAATTTACCAGGCAAGGGAAGGATGAGGCTTTCAAGTTGCATTATGGGTAGTGTAGGATGCAGCAATTTGGATCTTGATCCATCGAAGGTATCTCGGCCTCTGCTACACTGATTTATACTGTTCTTTTTCTTCATTTTGTGTTCCCCAACTTTATCTCAATACAATACAAAATTGGTACCCCTTTAATAAATTACTTAATAATAATAAGCACCATTGTTCTCTATTCATTTTCTGTCTACTCCTAAATCACTTAATAGACTGATTGTATCAGCACTAAACTGGAGTTGCAATGATTCGTGATCCACAGTATAAAAGGAATTCATAGTGTGGATGCAGGATGTGGATGTGTGTTTCAGTTCATACCTTGTTTAAAAGCTTTTCCTGGCAGAGAATCTATCACATTATCGTGATACCCTGTTTGTTGGCTACCTGGATTTGCCTTAATTGCACCTTCCCTACACGCTGCGGAACCGCCATGGTGGTGTGCATGCATTGCCCGTGATCAAGCCTGATTATGTGTCCTCATGTGTTAGCGAGAGAGCTGTAGGACTGACGGCGAGTGCTGCATCATTCATGAGTATGTGCCACCCTGTGCCTGGACTCCAGTGACCCGTAGCTGTCAACAGCGTATCCTTGAGCGTGATGGCATAGCCTGTGCTGAGGACACACTGCAGGGACCGCTGGCATGTGAAGGGCTGTGGGTGGGGCCAGTGGATGGGTGTGCCAGTCTGGGGGCTTGAGACGAAGCTGTGAGCACAGAGGAAGGCTGAATAGAACTCAAATGTTGATGTACTACATTATCTGTCTCTTTTAGGACATTCTCTGTTTGCTTCTCTTCCTCTGTGGGGAGGTCAGAGAGAATGATCAGCTTCAGAGCGGCAACCCCCGAGCCTCTGTGTGCTCCCTACCTGTGCTAGCAGGAAAGACCCCATACTGGCATATTTCATAAGAAGGCTGGGGCTCTGTTAGGGTGTGAAGGAAGAGGTCAGGTCATGAGTAAGCTGGGCTAGAAATGGTGATTCCCTGCCAGGACCGACACATTAAACCACTCTTACTTAAAATCTGAACAGAACTAGTTTGGAGAGAATACTTCGAGTGTGTGGCTGTATGACAGTTGGAGACAATTTAGCCTGGCGTTATATACTTATGGGAGGGGTAATGGAGGATGGAAAGACGGAAAAATAAGATATTTCAGTTCAGCCGAGACCTTTCTTGCCCTCTGAAACATTTAAAATATGCACTCTCACACTCATAGTTGAAACCTTTCCGGTTAGAACCTGTGTGTGTGTGTGTGTGAGAGAGAGAGAGAGAGAGAGCGAGCGAGCAAGCAAGCAAGATAGAGACACATTACATAACTACGTAACCCTGGCTCTCCTGCCAGTTTACCATCACACAACAGTAACTCACACGTGTGCAGGCTTGCACACTGATAAACAGGTTTACGTGCATTTGAACTCAATCTACACAGTCTAGCATTACATAAACACTTTGATGGAGAATACATCTGACCTTTTGCTGGCAAGATATTAGGCGCTCGCTGGAAGTGAGACATCAAAGTCTTTTCTGATTTATTGACCTTAAAAAAAGGGGGGAAAAAGCATTATTATCATTTAAAATGAGCCTGGCACTATTTGATGCAAGGTATTGTGGGAAAACTTGCTTGTTTCCTTGTCCTCAATAAATATACCTTGTAGCATCTCTGCTGTTAAGAAATGCTTTTGTTTAAAGGAATCTGCCATTATAGGACTATGTGTATGGATTTGCTGATTTAAGGATAATTCTGGCATATTACAATTTGAGTCTTATTTTGATAGATTTGGCCTTCATTAGTTACCATATTATGCACATTTTCTGACAGTTAAAAATAAGGCGACATCGCAAAAAAAGTAGTCTGACAAGGCAAGAAACACAAGCAGTCTGACCGACAAGCATTCGCATTTTCAGGCTACACTCCTTTCAGTTCAGTTCAAGATTTCAGTTCTGGTTGATTTGGTGACGCCTGCGGTTACTCGTAAGACCTTAACAATACAAGTCCCAGAGTTCATGTTTATCGATTACCGGGGTCAGACAATGCGCTTGGAGCAGCTACTGTCAGAAACACAGCAGAATAAGACAAGCAACTTGTGCAACATATCACTGTAGCTATTCTTAGCTACTGGCAAATAGGTTTCCTTTTCAAAATGCATGGGAACAGCTATTGTGCTCTTCTGTACTACATGATCATGTGACATGATCATGTGCACAAATGATGTGCTTGTCTTACAAATGTTGTCCCGTATGTTCCTGAGTTGCTTCCTGTGAATCCCTTGTGCATGTGCACGTCATTTGAATACAGTGCGAGAATGGCAGACTCCGCCACTGACCTATTGTACTTGCCATAGCAGTGCATGCAGACAGATTAAGTACATTGTCAGAATTGATAAAACATGATGGCCAAAACTAGACCCAGGTTGTAATAAACTAATTATTCTTTAATATCCATTCATGCATGATTTTATGTAATTAAATTTTTTTTAATTTTGTCAGCACAAGAGGATGTACTGTCTGGATGAGAGTATTTTGTCTGATTTATGGCTGTCCTACTGTAATACTGCAATTTACAGCTCATTCCTCTCACGAGTCTTTCTGCCTGAGGTGACAGGATATGCCTGTAGCAAATTCCTTATCTGTCTGTTTGTCCATGTATTTATCTATCTATACAGTATTTTTCTCTTTCTCCATTTCTTCTGTATCCGCTTGGCTTCATCTTGTTTTCTCTTTCCTTTCTATCCTATACGTCTCTCTTTATGTCCATCCCCTCTCTCTCTTGCCATATTTTTTTCTATGCCAGCATAGCTCCCAGTATTCATGCTTGTACTGCAACATGCAGATGTGGACCCTCCCCCCCCCCCCCTGTACTTTTATTTATGTATTTTATACACACGCTCACGCACAAACACACTAAATAATTAATTTGGGAGCTCTGTGCACTTTAACAACCTCGCAATCATACCAGGATTTAAAACGCATGTGCAGAATGCAATTATGCACCCACAAACATACATGCACGCGCGCGCACACACACACACACACACACACACACTGTATACATGAGACACTTTGTGTCCAATATAGTGACAACATTTGCATTCACTCAAACAAGGGAGTGAAAACAATCCCCAGAGCTCTTATGTGTGTGTGTGTGTGTGTGTGTGTGTGCTCTGAGCTAACTGATCATCGGGCTTGTGTTTTCCAATGTAAGGTTTCGTAACACACACTCATTACATAACAGCAGCAGGAGTGGAGCTGGGGAGAGGGTGAGGGGAGAGAGGGAGCACACATCTATGTACGTCAGCATCCGACCCTTCCACTGACAGAGGGAATGACTGGGGAAATCTTTTTTCACACAATGCAATTCTCCTCTCTGTCCACCGCATCTGGGTCTATTTTTAGTGTATATTGATCGAATGACATGATGAAGCATGTTCACAGTGCAGCGGGTGGTGTGAAGGACGGTGTAGCTGATGGAAAATGCTGGTATTTCTTTCACTTAAGGGCACATAAGTCATTTATTTAAAAATACGCAGATGCACAACGTGATTTATTAACCTTTTACGGGACCTCTCTCATTGTAGTTCCCTATTCCAGCTGTCAGGCGCGTGAGTTATAATTGCATATTTACACATCGTTTGCATCTGTTTCTGCCCTTGAACATAGATTTGCATCAGGTTTACATGACCTGATATGTGGAGATATGAAATGGACTGAGTGTCTTCTACTATACATGTAGTCATGCTGAAAATTAAAAATGCAGAAGAGCAACTGAGTGTGCAAGTGGGTCAAAATCAAGAAAAAAAAAAAAAAAAGAAGATAATTCAGCATTACAGAACACACTACAAATCCTGCTTCAGGTCATCCCCTGCCATAATGCATCCCCACACTGCCCCGACAGGTGGTGGATGGTAATGCATTGACCTGATAACGAGTTGTACAATGCCTTTAATAGCAGAGGGCTGTTTAGTTCTTTTCTCCCCAGGGGCAAAGGGTAATAATGGTTTGATGGGGAAGATATTGCAGGCTGTGACCTCATTTGAATTCAACATATGTTTCACTGGCTTCAGAGAGGAGGTTTTGTATATTGTGTGTGTGTGTGTGTGTTTGTGTCTGATTGTGTCCTTCCTGGTGACACGCTTAAGAGAGATGAGCTATCAGAATTTGAGGGCATCCATCAAACTATTAATTATCCACTCCACCCTCTCTCTAGGGCTGTATTTGTATCTCACGGTCATCTGGGCCATGGCAACATATTTTCCCTGAGCCCCATGTATCTCGACAGAGCTGCTTAAGCTGAAGGATGTTCAGTGTCTGACAAAAGACAGGAGCACAAAGCAGTGTCACTCAGCTTTTCTTGAGGGATTGGAAGCACTCTTGAGAACAAAAAAAGAAATGTACACAGGCAGCCTGTCTCCCTGTCCCGAATCTTTGGTTAGATGTTGTATTAGTACATTCCAGAAAATTACAATTCTGTACTGTGACCCCTTTTTTTTTTTAAATCCCAAACATTTGCAAGTGATGTTTAACCCATCTAAAATGCATACACATGCAATAAATAAATAAAGAATTGTTTTATGAATTAAAGAGATAATGAAAGCAAGCTGAATCATGGATAATTAAATAAATACTCATCTAGCTAATCGACCGCTTGTAAAACAAAGTGTTTGACAAATAAAAAATTGACGTGATGATGCTGCTTGCAAGAGGAAAAGCTGTTAACTCAGTTTACTCAAAACCACAAATGTCGACCACATTGTGGCGATATAGGAAAAGTCAGTAGGATTCATGCACTGGGGACCATAAATGTACGCCATTTAATGGCAATCCATCCAATAGTTATTGAGATATTTTTGTCTGGACCAATGCAGCGGAGGCCAAACCAACAGGCCGGCATTGCCCTCTTAAAGCCACATGGCTAGCGTGGCTAAGAACTAACTGAAACAAAATAGAGCAATCCAAGTACTCTCCTGCTCGTCCCTGTTTGATGTTTTGACTGCTGAACATTTTGTTTGACTCTTAGCCTCCCTGAAAGTCAAAATATTAAAAGCACTCAACAGAATGCTCCACCTGGGCCTTTAAAAAAAAGTGAAGACAAGATGGCAAACCCAGCAAGTTTATGCTGAGCACGATTCCAAGTAAGGACACACAAACACGCATGTAGGCACATGCTGTGTCAAACAGCAATAATGCATGAACATCTCACTTATTTACAATGCAAACACGTACCTCATCTCCTTATCACTTTTACACAAAGGACAGTTTGACACATTTCACACATCAACACCTTCTCAGTCCCAGAGGGGGAGGCAGGACCCTAGTATCCCTCTGGACCCGTTTGTGTGGGAACATCTGGGAACCTTTTAAAGAAGATGTTTGTAGGATTAAGAAGCTACTAATTAAATATCAGTCATCTCAGAAACTGTGAGGTTTAAAAGGCCTTCCTGAAATTCTTCTCTACATGTTTTTTTTTTTTGCGCATTCCCACTTCAAAACAGTGAAAGGTGCAGTGAGAGTAGTGCAATGCGGGCACAGATGTGGAGCACTGAGGTGAGTGCAGTGAGCAGCCTATCACCCGCGATGGCCTTTGCCACCATCCAGCAAGACTCGTCGTCAGCTACCTGAGCAGACAGTTGGCTTAACATGTCCTGTCACAGTTGGCTTAACATGTCCTGTCACTTTGGATCTGACAGGGAGAGACAGAGACAGAGAGAGAGAGAGAGAGAGAGAGAGAGAGACAAACAAATACTGGGGTGGAGCGATATGGGCAAAGAGGCATAGCTGATCAGATGTGGGAAGCACATCCTTCCCTTGCCTGCAAACACACACACCTTTTAAGTAGATGCATTTTGACCTTGTGTGTGCGTATGTGAGTGTGTGTTTTGTAACAGAGGGACAGTGCAGCTATTTGTGTCACAGAGTAACAGCTGGCATCGCTGTCTTACATCTATTTCTATATCCCTTCCTCACCAACTTTGCTCAACTCAAACACTTTGCTCTTTATAAGTTGATATATCCAACTCTGCACATTTTATTTGATGATTACTTTTGTAGTTCCTTAGCGTGTCTTCTATCCAGGTTTTATAGGTGTTTCCTAATAATTACATCATTAACGAGATGTTTCAGTTGAGATACATGTCAAAAGAAGAAAAAAGATGCTGGATGTAAAAAAGGCTTAGAAGCATTTATAAGTCCTAGAGTCTTGCCATCCGGTACATTACATCTGTCACCGCCTATAGAACGAGCAAGTGTGTCTACGCATGCTTGTGCTCCGCTGTGACTTATGTGGGTCGTCGATGCCCTACGGTATGGCATGCCCAGTCCTGTAGTGGAGGTGTGCTGATGTCGGGTCGCATTTAGCAGGGCATGATGATTAACCAGGGATGTGTCCTTGTTATTACTGAGAAGAGCTAGAAGAAAGAAGTGTTGATCTGTTAAATGTGAGATGGATGGAGGAAAGTCAGCCTTGGGTACTGATCACTAACAATGATGAATAACGGGTGTAGTAGCGCATCTGGGAGGCAGCTCTATAGCCTGATAGTGGAAACACTCGCTCAGAATACTGATGTTAAGCAACAAGGTGGTGTTTCCTCTGTGCCAATGTGGTTGACTTTAGAAAAATAGACTATATGTACTATATAAATACATACCGTATCATTATTCAGATATGTCTTGTCAAAGTTGCACACTGCTGTTACACATCCACATGCTCATTCTCTGCCAACTGTGTAATACTGTTTAATGTGTTTTAGTTGCCTTATTGTTGTATTGTGTGTGTGTGTGTATGTGTGTGTATATATATATATATATATATATATATGTAAATGTGTATATACTGAGTGGATACACTGATAGAATGCAAATTAATTATAAATAAATTCATTGACATGCGCACAAAGACAATTAAGTATTAAGTACATTTCCCAACCAATCATGTTTTACTATACAATTTACAAACATTACTGATGTGCACAAACCTTTTACAGATTTGGGAACCTTTAATAACTTGGAATTAGTCATTGGTTGTGTTTGAGAATGATAGCAGGCTCTAATTTTGATGAAATAATGTATTTTTGGTGATGGGGCTCACCTTTGCTTACATTTTGATCCACTGATTGAAGTTTCAGCAAGAATAGTTTTCACCATCAAAAGTGAGATTAGTAATATAAGGCCCATGCTCATTGGTCCAGTATGAGCTTGTGTGTATTTATAGGTGTATGTGTGTGTTTTTGAGCAGTAGAGGTGCACACACATGGGTATTGGAGCCTGGTGTGGAGTAGAAACACTCTTTTCCTGAACTTGGGGAAAAGGAAGGAAGCCATCTCCAGTAACCAACACACACACGCACAGTAGTACTCCTGCATACAGTAGGTCTAGGAATAGACTCATGGACATGAACACACCCACCTTGCAGGGCCTGTCTATTATTTTTAAATTCATCGCCCATAGATTCTGGGATGACCACCATGACTAACATCATCGCTACTCAAAATATTTCAAGCGTAGGTGGCCTGTAGTTCATACATTTAGAACATAGCAACTGTCTCTTATAACTTCCTTCCCATACTGGAGGGTGGCCGAGAGATCCTGCTTTTCTCTGGCCCACCCCTGTAAACAGGATGCTCACGTGGGGGTCCCACCCACCTCAATGCTTCCTCCGTTGTAGCACTCCCACGGCCAAACTGAAACGTTTGCCTCCATCCAGTTGTCCCACCTCCATGTGATATGCGAGACGGTTGTAAACGGCAGCATCCGTGCTGGAGAGACTTTCAAACTTCTCTTATCACAAAAGCAGCCCACTCAAGCTGTCTGTATTGTTCTCCCCCTGCAAAGTCTCTTGCTGTTTTTGGTCCATCAACATTCGGGAAGGAGGAGGGGTTGGGGGTTTGAGGGGGGGAGATTAGATGGATGCACATATGGAGATGGTTAATCACTGTCACTGTGTGTGTGTGTGTGTGTGTGTGTGTGTGTGTGTGTGTGTGTGTGTGTGTGT
>JAVQJL010022915.1:0-11438 GCA_036024295.1 Nannoperca obscura | reverse complement strand
CCCGGGGCCCCCCCCCCCCCCCCCCCCCTGATTGCTTTATTATCTGAAAGTGGAACTCTGCTCAGCAAATTATTCCACATCCATGTTCCTGATTGGCTGTATTGTATGGGTGAGTGGTAGTTGTAGTTACCGTTGCTGGCACGTTGCTGCTTTATTGTTAGCATTTCCACTCCAGAGAGCCTGGCTTTCCTCATGGCGGAGGTGGCACGAGGACAACCCGACAGACTGGAGGCAGAAACAAGGAGAGGAAGCATCGTTTCAGAATATTCCACACACACAATGAGCTAACATGGCTCATAGACTGCTGGGTTTCATACATGGGGAGGTTGAAAAGAAATATCCTATTAATGTCAGTCTTACAGGAAAAGTTCAACACCTGCTTTCTTGCAGAGTTAGATGAGAAGATTGAAACCCTGCTCATGTTTGTAGCTACAGTTAGCTTAGCCTAGCATAAAGACTGGAAACATCTCTGCCAAAGGTAACACAATCTGTTTACCAGCACCTCTTAAACACACTAATTAATATGTTGTTTGTTTAATCTATATAAAACCCAAAGTAAAAATAACATATACAAGCTTATGTGCCAGGACGGACTTCACTCTTTGTGCTCAGATGAGCTAACAGGCATTCAACACTTTTGTTAGATCTCAAGGATTCACACCATGTGTTTTGGAGAGTAACAAAGAATGTAAGCATAACTTTTGTTTGTTGACAAGAAAAGTGGACAGGCCACCTTTAAGTCAGCAACAGCCGGAACTTGCTATGGAGATTTCCAGCTAAGTTCCCTAGACCCACCTCCTGTGTGTCAGGAAGCTGCCGCTGACGTGACCCGAGCCGTCACAGCCTGGTGTGGGGCAGGACATGCCCTCTGTCTTGCCAGACTTCCACGTGAACTGGATGCCGTTTAAGTAGCCGTCCTTTTGTCTCTTGGCTGCTATGGGGCATCCCGATGCACTTCTGTGGGATGCATACTTCCCCGTCACGTGTCCCTGACCATCACAGCCTGGAACTGGACACCTGGGGGGACAGAATGAATTGCTCACAGAGAAGGTTCACTCAACAGTTTGATTACTTTTCACTGTTTAACTTGTACATTCATTCATTCATTTAACCCCAACCTTTATTTGCTTACATATATAAAGGTGATACCATCATCTGATCAGAGTGTCCTGCTGAGTCTCAGCTACTGGCTCTCTGGTATACACTACAGTCTGATTGCCTCCTGTGTACTAAAACACCACATAGTGTATAAGCAAATATCATTTTTCGGTTTCCTCTCTATCTTTTTTGCTTTGGTAGAAACAAAGATACCATCATCTTATTTAAAGCTGTCCCAGTGGCAGCCTTATCACAGTTTGGGAATGCTGACAGTGCATCAACACCAGTGCTAATCAGATGCAATGAGGCAGTAAAGTGTCACACCTCCCAAAATGGATTATGGCTAAAGCTAGCTACAGTTGTGAAAAGAGGCTATCAGTTCTATCTGCAAAAGCAGCTACCTGCTTTTAACTCAACTTTGTGGCTTTTGGACAGGACAAAAGATACAGCGAGTATCGTGTGCACTGCTTCCTTTTTCTGTGCAAGGAATGTGCTTAACCCATCCATACACAAAGACTTCTTCCTTAACCTATTTACCACACTCTGACAATTTTCTAGTCATGTAAATTGCATATATTGCTGCCACAACAGTTTCACATTAAATGATTCATTACTTATGAAATTGTTGATGAATCTGTAAAACTGTGGAGCTGTTCGTCATTCCTGTGACAATTTGAGATAATCCACAGTGTGGCTGTATGTGGACCCACTGAACACATGTTAGATGAGTTTCTTTTTCTTTAGGTGAAATTGTTGACTGGATTTCTATTTGATAGAAACAGACAGTCTTTGTATATATCTCCAGTAGTATTTATGCCATTACACTGCTTTCAATATACATTTTTTACAGTATATATGGCAAGATTGTACCACAATAAAGAGCATCGCTAGACAAAGTGTGACAGTGTGATAGTTGTGTTTTATACATGTTTCATTCGAATCCAGACCTCATTGAAATGAATAAGAGCAGCATTTGTTGTATTACCTGACACCTGCGATAACATCTCAATCTATTCTGTTCTATAATCTGTTAATTTCCAATATTTGGATAATTTAGCCACTTCAAATGAAAAACCCTTAGTTAATGCTTACTTTTCCCTTGCCATTCCCTTCACTATATCAATATACCTCTTAAAGATGATAAGTAATTGGTGGAATCACTACTATAGAACTGAATCAAGGGTTTACTGTGACTTTTAACATACTTACTTTACACCACTGTGTAGGTTTGATCTTCTCCTGATATTCTAAAATAGTTTAAGTATTTAGCAACAATGGGTTCAAATCCAATAATAATCTCCACAAAATGTAGATGTAGCAAATAGCAAGACCTGGGAATTAACTGTGTACCCTGAAAAGTCTGAATATGATTGGATCGTGTCCATACTGTAAGAATGTTGAGTCTGATACTACCACTGGGGGAGCCAAAGTCAAACCTTTTCAGATCCTTCACACACAGCAGGTGCTTTAATTTACCCATGTGCCCTTGTGGCAGAAACACTGTGTCCCAGCAGTCATGATGTGTTTTAGGTGCACTTATTATTAATCAATTGATTTACTCAAAACAAATCTGGTAACTCAACCCTGGGTTCCAACCAATACATTTTCAAAACTTTTCCATAACTTTTACTCCATTTCCACAACTTTATTGAAGTAGTTTTAAATTAAAAAATGTTGTTGTTGGTTCTCCCTCATTAGACATTGGATCAAATGATACCAGTGACGTTTTAATGGCCATGCAGCAAATGTGTAATACAAGGAACGTGTTTCATGTAACATTAAAAATTAAACTATAGCCAAAACAATGTATATTCAACATTTCTCCAAAACATTTTGTTAATTTCAAAACATGACAGGAGTTTCATGACCATGGGAACCCACCTGTCAACATCACTTAAATTTATTTTCCAACTCTTTGTTTATCTCTATCTTAAACTTTCTTAAACTTTGTTAATTAAATCTCAGTATTTGATTCCAATGTATGAAAGCATGCCGGTAACATTTTATTCTCTACAGGCCTTATTTTGGTTTATGACTCATGATGCTATAAGAAATACTGCTCTAGAAATGTCTTTCCATTCTTGCTAGCCTCTCCCATGACTGCAGCTTGCCTTATCCTCTGAGGGGAACTTTGTACACCAGTTCAAGCCATAAATGTTTCAGCTGCCTGAACCAGATATCTGATCACAACACCTCATCAGCGACCCGAGAGCCAAACAGCTACAACCTGGCAGCAGACAGATCCAGCATCCACCAATCTGTGATGAGAGCTACATGTGTGCTGTGTTACAGTTCAGAGGAGCCGAACAGACTGCCATCCAGGAATACACCATGTCCAGCAGGGAGAGCCTGGTGAATGCAGTGTTGTGTTTAGTGCCACAGTTTTACCTTTTAAAACTGCAAAAACCCTCTTACCAATATCTTAAAATATTATAACATAATAATAATGGAACAAAAATGGTCCGTTATTTATTTATTTATTTTTCTCAAGGAGATATTTGCACATCCCACTATGTCAGATAAAGGTGCATTGGAAAGTATCACTTCAGTCTTGAAAAAAGAAGATCCCGCACACTGCTCATGCTCAGCATCACAATTTATTGATAACGTTTCAGGTTCCAGGTCATTGAAAAGGCGACTCTGCCAGAGAGAGAGAGAGGTGGTGGAAGTTTACTGGATATTTAATTTATAAACTTAATCCCCCAAAAGACTGATTGCTGAAGCTCTATGTCCATGTCATGCTGTAAGGAGTTTGGGGATTTTATAGACAAACTTATGGTAAACTCAAGATTCAAGCAGCTCATATGATTACACAACTTGGACTGACTTATGAAAGCTGCAAGGCCAATGTTTTCATTCATTCATTTTTGTAAATATTCTTGTAAATAGAAACAGATTTGTCTCATGTGTTCCTGTTTTTCTTTTTCTTTTTCTTATGCGTGGAATATATTGGGACAAATGGTACACATGTCACTGTCAATTACTGAGAGACACGCCCACAGGAGAATAATTGCCCCATACGTGTGCACACAGAATGGGTGGAGCGTTATCTATTTAAGATCAGTGTTGTAAGAATTGTTCAAGACACTCTTGACGGAGGTCCAGAGAGACTGAAACGTTAGTAGGATCAATAAATTGTGACACTGAGCAAGAAAAATGGAATATACAAAGCCATTAATCAATTAATGGGGAAATTGTCAGATTAATCAATAATAAAGAAATTTGCTAGCTACAGCCCCAAACAATAGCAATATAATAGTTGGTAAAGCTCCGACTAAAAAACAAACAAAAATATAACTACTGGAGAAAAAGCATAAAGAGTTTAAGACAATCAGTATCTTAATAGAAGATGGATTTGTTGAAGTTTTTTAAAAGTGAAATATATAAAGAAATGTTTTGGTTGCAGGTTGTTTAATTGTGGAGGAACAGACCATAAATTCAAATCAACTATGGTATGAAAATGCTCCTGCAGAACTGATCATTTTAGTAACGTTCTAAACCATAAAGAGTTATATCATGGCACGCTTGAAAGCCATCTTTTTAATGTAACTATTTTGATCTCCTTTTTATAATCTTTTATATAATAAATCAACAAAAGAAGGTTGAATATGAATATGGAAAAAAGGCCCTTATATTCTCCCCCCCAAAAGCCAGATCACCCTCCCACTGGCAAAAATATTAATTACAATAGCCTCCTCCTTTTCCGCCTCCTCTAATCATCTTTGTACAGTCCCTTAGTGTCAAGGGTTAGACCAGAAGAGCCAGTGCAAGTTCTAAGAGCAAATTCCCAATGACAGAAACAAGAAAAGTGTCCTGATAATAAATGATCATGCAAAGGTCATGATCTCTACCCTCATCAGGGCACATAGACCACTGAGGCAGGGTGCAGTTACTTTCCCTCTGGGATTAATAAACTCAAGAGCAAGAATGAAAAGGATGATGTCATCATCCATAATCCAAAGAGGGGAAAACTGAAAGGTCAAGAGGTGGCGTTCATCCACTCGCTTAACATTCAATTTAGAATGAGTTTCAATGTGCTTCATTCTGTAGATTCTTTACAACCATGTTTTACTCTGAAGCCAAGAGACTTAATCATCTCCCTAAGTTCTTTACTATTCTTCAAAGCTCAAATAGTGAATTACAATGTTTTTCAAAGATATTAGAGTGTCAAAGAGAGAATACTAACAAGGATTCCTGTGGCAAACTGTCCTCAGAATCCAACAGAGCGACAAGATCAAGAATGGCCGAAGTGTGTAATTTGTGCTCTGCACCACCAGAGAAATCAATGCAGCTGCAGGGCTGAGGCCAGAGGAGCCCATTGTGGGATTTAGGCAGAGTCCAATCAATCTTTCTCTGCCTCTATCTCTCCCTCTCTGCTTGCCTCTCTGTCTCTCTTTACCTGAGCGTCTGCAGGAGTTCACCAGAGACTGCGGACTCTTCCCTCTCTAAACTGCTACAACCTTGCTCTTCTGAAGTTTCTCCTGCACTTTCAGATTTGGGCTGAAACTTTACACTGATAGCACATTTGTTTTGTCAGAGCTGATACAGATGTATTCCTGCTTGCATCAGCGCACGTCAAGGAGCAATACATTGATTATAAAACAGTGCCTCACTCTTTTGTTCCCATTCACGCAGCTTACTTGTATCATTTTAAAATAGGAAAGCTAAAGGAATATGTCATGTTTTATATTTCACATGGAAAATGTAAAGAAAACAATGAACAGTGGGAGTGTTGGTAGCAGGACGAAGAGTTTAGGTATGAGAGCTTTAAAGGGAGATAGAAGACTGATGATCAGTGTCTGTACTGTACCTGATAGGCTCCTGGTCCTCCTTGTTCTCTTTACTGTGGATGATCTTTATCCCACTTTTCCTGGCCCGCGGACACCCTGAGAGACTGCAGATAAATGACAGTGTTACAAAGTTGAATCTCAGTACAGTACGTGTGTGTGAGAGGCAGAGAGAGGGTGTGTGTGAGGAGATCAGCAGAAGCAAGTAAAGTAAGAACTTCAGGATGTATGTGAGACAGAAAAGAGAGATGTATTGAGACAAGGGAGGAATTGATTCATGTGTGTATACTGCAGAATGTGTGTGTACCTTCTATGTGAGGCGTAGTTGCCAGTGATATGTCCCGAACCATCGCACCCTGGTGTCGGGCACCTGGGGCAGAAAACACAAAAAGGGCTCAGGGCCTACAGCAAAAGTGCAGCATCCTGAGGATTATATAACCCATGCTGTGCATATCATTTATAGCTTATAAAGTCGTTATGTCTATTGTCTATTCAATATGACAACATCAAAGCAAACATTTTCTGGTATACCACCATGTGACGTTTCTTTACTTGGTGGTATACCAATAAATGTTCATGGACGCAATTTAAAAAACGTGAGAACCTTTTCCAAAATTATCTCCAGAATAAAAATCAGCATGTATGGTTCATATATGGTCTACCAAGGCTCTATTTATTTTATTTATTTGTTTAAAGATTTTTTAACACTTTATTTTCTTTGTAAGTATTTTTGTGTATGGACTGTTTTATGTTTTTGGCTTTCCCAATATATAGCAGAGGCTGGAGATTAAATAAATGTATTAATTAGGCTGTATTCCAATATATTTATATTTGCACAACTATGACAGATGACTGGTATTATCCATGCTAGCAGCTTTGGCACCAGCAAGATATTTGCTGTCTGTTGATTGTCAGTTGCATTTTCTCTGCTGCAGACTCGTCAACATTAAATTAACCATATGGTATGAATAAATACATCAGTATTTACCCTTTGAAAATTTAGATTTTTAGGTTTTCAGGGGTTAATTAAGGGGTTGGTTATAATTAATGGATCAGATATGCATAAAGCTGACAATATTCTATATTTTCTACAGTAACAGTGTTTACCATCTCGCAATGCTTTCTCATTTCTGACATTTAGCCTCAAGCCCATTGGGTCCTACTGAAGATATTAATCTACAAAACAGGTCATGGATATATAGTATCATTTGTGTTTTTTAAGAATTTCCTAAAACAGCTGGGCACATTCATTTTTGGCAAACATTACTCAAACAAAAGGAAAGGTGCATTTGTTGGGGACTATTTTCAGTGGTGGATTAATCCACATTTGGTACGCAAGTAAGTATTTGGGGCAACAGCACCATGTGCGGGGATTGAGGTAAAATAAACTACAGTGTGTGTGTTCATGGAAAAGGAAGGAACATGTCGCCCAGTGCAACACTGGCTCACTGATTTAATAGTTTTTGGACAACAATGAAACTCTATGTCAAAGAGGAATACGATATACCAGGCTTTGGCTACACTTGTAAGTAAGATCAATGCATTGCTGGTGTGAGTCTTTTTAAGGGATTTGTTGACAAAATTAAAAGATATAGAATATAATCACACTTGAAATAGTTTTCCAGTAAAGCCTATGGTTTTCTATCCATACTGTGCCTTACATCACCATTTTTTACAATTATATGTTCTAGCACTAATAAGGATGATCTTACCCTAGGCAGAATGAGCAAACCATACAAATCTTACATATATAAGTAAGTCATTTCACGCCTTACTTGAGCTCTTGCGCGTTGTTGGCCAGCATGCTTCGAATGCTTTTATCAGCTAAAGGACAACCTGAGAGACTGAAAAATACACCAGTGGAACATAAGTTACACCAAAATGACAGTTTGCTTTAAACCACTGTAACACAAAATAATCTCTCAGACAACACTCACATCGACACACAAGACATATATAAACACATGCATACATAAAACGTCAACCAGGAAATGCAAAAAAAGCCATGATGCAAGTGCAGGGAGTTGATTTTAATAAATTAAGCCTCTGAGTATTTGTATTCATACGTAAGAACAAGGAAGTCTTGTTTTCATGCATAGTCTGTTCTATATTCAAATAGGACCGGGTGAATAGAAATATTAAATTAAAATTGGAGTTGTTTTCAAAGAACTTAGTTGGAATTGTGAGCTTGTTTAGGGGGAATCTCATGTACGTGCAGCCATGTCAGCCTCCAGACTGATATTGTTCAGTCCTTGCAGACTTACCTCACACTGCAACCCTCAGCAATTCTGCTTAAGTCTTCTTGCTCTGAATGGTAAATGCTTAGTCTGCATTGCACTGTGAAGAAGGGCCTGGAGGACTGCATAACATCAGCTTAGAAGGCTTTACACATGGCCCATTGAGAAATAATTTTATCCCAGGGTTTAGCTTAAGAATTTGCATGTATCCAATCTTTAATTATTTGAATCTTTCTTTATTTCATGATACCCTTGTTTTGCCAGTATTCAAAAGGCTAACAAATAAGAGAGAGACATTCTGCCTACAGGTGTTTGACAGCATAGTTGAGGTAAGCTGAAAACAATAAAGAGAAATAGACTTAGAATCCACCAGGAGAAAAGGAAGTCACACCTTCGATGTGAGGCGAAATTGCTCGTCAAGTGACCACTTCCATCACACCCCGGTGTGGGACATCTGTCACCGGAGAAATAGACAGATTTATAAGCCCAAAGGGAAGGAGAAGAGAATGTAAAAATTACAGAATAAAGTTGTTTCTGATTTTCTTTTTTTTTTTTTTTCTCGATGTTGGTTTTCATTGTTTCCAGTTTAGCTTCACTGTCTGTGATTAATATTGTGTCTCCTGAGACCAGCTACACTTGATATGGCACAAGATTGACAACTAGTGTCGTGTTTTCTAAAGATAGAGCACCAAAAGATGGAAACTACAATAAAGGCATCAGTAGAAGATAGCAGCTCTCAGATCAGTTTGGACAAATGGATAAAGCTGTTAAATAAAAGTCTTATAGCAAGCCAGCAGCACAGGGCGGGGGGAGCGAGAGAGAAAGTGGTTCTCTGAGGTTGACTGGAGCAAAGAAGAGGGTTGAAAACAAAAGAAAGGAATAAGATGAGGAGGGAAAGCAAGTGGGGTCAGGTGGATATGAGGAACACTGGGACGCTGGGAAGAATAGGAGGGCTCTTACGTTATCAGGTCCTTCTTACTCTCTTTGCACTGGACATACTTGGGCTTGGGGCTGGGCATGTTAACATCTGTGGTGTAGGAGCGGTCCTCCAGTAGATCGTGGAACGGATCCAGGTCATCCGGCTGAGATGGAGTGGGAAGAGAGGGAGGAGAGGAAGGGGAGGAGGAAGACAGGGACGGAAAGGGGGAAGAGTGAGATGAAGAGGGTTTTTTTAATATCTATTTCTCACTCCACTGTTCATGCTTGTGTGCACAAATTTTACAACACATGAACTCAATAAACAGAAAGTTTAGAATGCATTTCATTAGCTGGCACATTAGTCTTTACCTCTGTCTGTTTTTACCACACACAGACACACACACACACACCAAATGCACACCTGTCAGACCACTGAGTCTTGTCAATTTGAATACTAATGGTTGAGCCTGAGTCTCACCTGTCAGTCTAACAGAGCTCAAATCTGGAATCCTTGGGAGGAAATAATAACTCAGTGTGTGTGTGTGTGTGTGTGCTTGTGTGCTAACTCATCTCATGGGTATGTAGATGTTCATAGAGCATTCTGGTGTGTGTGCGAACACAGAGCATTCAGGGAGTTGGCTGGTTCTATTCTTGTAATGCTCCAGAAGTCACTAGATGGCACTGTGGTGTAGTGTCAGACCGTTGCCGGTCGTGCTATGTGGGGCTGTGCTTTGTCTGCAGTGAGTGCATTCAGCCAGGGCACGATGGCTGTTGATGCAAATCCTCTTTTCTTTCTTCTAGTGCTCGCAGTGTATGTACAGTAATGCCCATAAGGAGACAGGTCCAGATACAACCCAAATTATCCAGCGCTCAAGCTGTCTCGGAGTGTGTGATGCTGGGTCAGCCAGCAAGCTTCTCCAATTAAAGAGAGCGCAGGCTGAGAGGCAGACAGGAAGGAGAGCGACACATGCACACGCACAGAGACGCAGAGCAGAAAGTAGGCTAGGGATGTAACTCGCATATACACGCAGACACACTCCCAAAGAGACATGGGTACAGACACACGGCCCAATGAATATTCACATTTCACACACACACACACACACACGCCAACAGAGGCACATGCGCTGCACATGTACGTGCCTGTACACACGCGACAGGCGCGAACCAGCAGTGGTGCATTGATTTCCAGCAGTTCTTTGATGAGATGAGCTATTCCGATTCCCTCCCAAGGTGCTACTTTGCATAATTCATTTTAGGGGAGAGCGAAATGTAAAAACAGAAAACCAGCATACGGGGAGCACGATACAAACAGAGCAGATACCTCTGTGCATGGTGATGCTGACATCAATTAACATGCAGATTCATTAGGTTTCCTTCAAAAATCCCTAATATGACTTTCTAATGATTCAAAATCTAACGGTGAGTCAGACAGGGAGGTAAGGAACCTCGAAGACAATCCCACGGCAATGCAAATGTTTGATTTGGAGACACTGTGTTGAATCAGTGGCTTGGAGGGAAATCATTCAGGCTGAGACACATTGAACAGACAGTGTAGACCTAAGTGACACATGCCAACTGTACTGTCTATCAGCTTCCCAAACCACAAACGTATCCTATACTATTGTTTTATAATCAACATCAACGTCACAGCTATCTGTCACCGGTTTGTTATCTCTCTGTTATTCTTCTCTTCATCACTCATCATCATTTCTGTCTCATTCCTGGTATCGTCATGAACATCTTAAAGGAAATTGTAGTAGTTTTATGGGATTAACTGATCAAAAATCAAGTATTTGTATGAATATGACTGATGTGTCATTCTGCTTATAGCACTTCTTTAAGATACTGAACAATTAAGTTCAGTCTATCTACTGTGCCACAACCAGGCACTCGTGGTCAAGTGAATTTTCAACATTGTCCTTGTTATTTTGCCCTTTACCTCTTTCTCGTCCTCGTCTATGTGTTTGATCTTGGTGTAGTCTACAGGCAGGTCCCAGCAGTCACCGGCGTCCCCCATACCGTAGCAGCGGGAGCCCAGCAGGGCAGCTTGCCTCTGGGGGGACATGGGCTCTAGAGGGGTGAGCACCGAGTCCCCTCCACTGCCGCCGCCGCTACACAGACGCTTGGTCATACTCAGGTCCAACGTACCGTTCTCATCAACATCTAAACCAGGACTCTGGAAAGTGTATGTGGATGTGTTTTTTTGGTGTGTGTGTGTGTGTGTGTGTGTGTGTGTGTGTGTGTGTGGGAGGGTCAGTATGTGTAAAATAGATACGTGTGTGTGTGTGTGTGTGTGTGTGTGTGTGTTTATGTGGAGGGGTAAAATGATGCACAGACCATAAGGATGTAGGGATGGAGAGAAAGGGATATACGAGAGAGAGTTTCTGATTAAATA
>JAVQJL010022907.1:0-35310 GCA_036024295.1 Nannoperca obscura | reverse complement strand
GCCTATTGCTTCTTATCCAGCACCTTGTTTGACAGCTTAAAACTCAGCGTCAGCTCACCCAACCCCAATAACACCCCACCCCCCCCCCCCCACCCAACAGCCACCGCATATATGGGATGATAAAACTTATTGCTGCTGATCGCTGGGTCTTTGGAATAAGGAAATCTCAGAGGGGGGCAACTTTACAAGCTTCTTAACACTACTAGACTCTTTTCTATCAATGGACTTGGAACTCATGAGTGAAACTACTGTGCAATACAGCCATAAACACTGTTTTTCCTTTCTTCTCTCTCCTGCAATTGTCCAACTCTATCTTCATTCCAGGGACTTTTACTCTTTACTCTTAGTGTTTTTCTCTGTCCCATTATGTAAATGTATTTGTCTTACACCCCTATTTATCCCATTCTCCGAGGCACATCATCAGTTACAGAGTGATTATGGGGAATTTAAGAAGTCTAGGGTGTGTTTTAAGGCTAGTGTATACATGGGAGTGTTAACACGTGTCTGTCTGAGGCTGCATTTGCTTTAAACTATACAGAAAGAGGAGGCTATTATATCAGGGTCATTATGGTCACTGTAATGGATAAAATAGTGACTGTACATACGGAATTGTCATTGACAAAAGTGTAGGTTTGAACAAATTGTTTCATTCTGGATTCTGTGACTGTGACAGCGTAGCTCTTACAGTAGGTTATTATTTATACTAAGAGACTAAGTAATCCATTTATCATAAAATACACACATACATACAGTATTGCAGCATTTTTATCTGTCTCCATGAAAACTGTGGAAGTGATGTGTTTATTTATAGGATTATAGGATTTTTGAGTCCGATATTGATATTTGGGAGTTTAATACCATGTTTTTGGGTTTGTTTATACCGGCCACTTTATTATTAGGTACACCTTGCTAGTACTGGGTTGGACCCCCTTTTTGCCTTCAAAACTGCCTTAATTCATCGTAGCATAGGTTCAACAAGGTGCTGGAAACATTCCTCAGAGATTTTGGTCCATATTGACATGACAGCATATCGCATCCATGATGTTAGCAAATTTTAAATATGCACTGCTTTGTAACTGACATTACCGTGTCAGTTTTTTTGTCTTCATATCAAATCTCTACTGATACACTTGTATCAACGGTTCAGGCTGCTGGTGGTGGTGTGATGTTTCTTGACACACATCGGGCCCATTTAGTTCCAAAGGAGCATCGTTTAAATGCCACAGACTACCCCAGTGTTGTTGCTGTCCATGTCCATCCCTTAATGACCACTGTTTACCCATCTCCTTCCAGCAGTGTGACCAAGCTCAAATCATCTCAAACTGGTTTCTTGAACATGACGATGAGTTCACTGCACTCAAACTGCCTCCACAGTCACCAGATCTCAATCCAATAGAGCAGCTTTGGGACGTGGTGGGACGGGAGATTCACATTAACTAGCATTATCCACCATAAGCTACTGGTCACACCAGATCAAGTGAGGCTGTAGCAGCAAAACCACAGCGTTAGTGATATGAGCAAGGGTGCATTTTATTGCTTATGAATTCACCTTTTAGTTTGTGAGGGGAAGAATGTGTTATTTCTTCTTTCAAAAAACACGTAGGCTCGCTTTAAAGAAGCAGTCACGACTACAACTGTGGTTTATTACTTGTTATCCATGTTGGTGAGGGGTCTCCAAATTTACCAAAAGTTGGTATTTTAATTGCTAATAATGTGCTGGCATTTACTCAAAAGAAAAACATTACAGATCAAATGCATTCTGAGCAGAGCAGTGTAACACTTGCTGTCTTGAAATTTAATGACTCTTACCACACGTAATAACATTTCTGTACAGTTGTTGATGTTAATATATCGAAGTAAAAACAAACGCTTTAAGACCACACACCAGTACTGCAGACTGTGTTGGCCTGATGGATGATTAAATCTACAACTAAGAGGGGAATTTTAAAAGAAATTCAGAAGTTCAATGCATTAAATAAAATGAATAAGTGTTACCACTTCAAACCAAACTCACTAATTGTTACTAAACCACGGCAGCAGAAACCGGCACGACCGTGTCCAGACATCACTTTACTCATTGTCTTTTCAGTGAGTCACGACAGCCTTCAAAGGCCCAGCAATGATAAACAATGTCTGGATAGTCAGCTGGGAAAATAAAGCCTTTAAGGAACAGCAGATAACAGGCTTAATGTGAAATCTCCCTCCCTTGAAAAAAACTGAGATCCATGTGTTTGATACAGGCTTCAAAACATTGTGGGAAAATTATTTTAAAGGCACCAGACAGACAGCTTTCTTGAATTTCATACTGCAGGAAATCTCCTCGACTGCCTCCATAAAATTGTGCAAACTAGGAAGAGAGTTTGGTCGAGATATAACCCTTTTTTCTCCGTTAATAGAAAATAGCATGTGTACTTTCTTTTCATGCAAAACGCAGACCCTAAACTGTGTTAGTCTGTTCTTTTACCGTGCTTTTCTGTAGCGCCTCTTTATTTAACATTTTTAAATTAATCTATAGTGAAAGCAAAAGGAATATATATATTTTTTTTTTATATACGCCTATTTACATTTTCTGTTTTTGTAAGTCATGTGGCACGTGAAGCCAGGAAGTGCTGATTGTACAGTTCCTGTTCACTGGTAGTGACCAGGAGGGGGGTCTGATGGGTGGAGCCAAGAGTCCACATGCTGAACCCATTATGGCACTGGCACCACTCCCCATACCCCCCTTACTAAAACATACATGAGACTGAACTGAGAAGGCCCCATCCCTGTAGCTACTTCTCTTGTGACCAGAAAAATAACAGCTTGAGTGGTAAATCAAACTCGCTTGGTTTCAAGCACATGCCTAGGGATCGTTTCTCGAGTTTTTTGCTCATTTGAAGTTGAGCAGATCTTCTCTTTAAGTGATGGAAAGGACTGGAGTCGTTTATGCTGATATGGGTCTGATCTGATGCCACAGTTCATGAATTTAAATTGTTAAGAGCATAAGCATCAAGCATAAGCATCAAGCAAGCTGCGCTGCTGGGAAATCAAACAAATCAGTATGTTGTTTCTTTTGCTTTCTATTAAACACGGCTTTAAGGTCGACACTGCACAAAGAGCAGTTTAACAGACACAGAGTTTGTCTTGTCCTGAAGACTTCCAGAAGGACGTCTGACTCGAACACAGACAGAATAAAAAACGAAATGTGAGTATGTACCAAACGCCAAGTTTAAACCTCACACCAAATGCCTCATAAAAAAGAAAATAGTCTGTGGCTCTTCTCAATATTGTCCCAAGTACAGAGCTACTGGTTCTTGAAAAAAAGAAAAGAAAGAAAGCTGGACTAAAGGTCTCTTTGTGAGTTTCAGAATGCCTTTCTGCATTACTGCATACCTCAAGGCCTCATATATTCCAGATGTGTTGAATTGGCCAGGAACCCCCCACACCCGCCCACCCACGCCCCGACTCTTCAGCCCCTCTTCTTCCACCACCATCGTTTCACAGAAGCCCTGAGAAACAGGCAATATCCCAAAACCATTACAGACCCCAAATGAAAAGGCATAGCTTTTTAAAAGCTCTTCAGCCTCAAAGGAGTTTGAGCCAGCATGCTATACCCTCAACACAAAAAACTCCCAAAAGACTCCCATCCTTCCACCTTTAAAGGGAATAAACCATATTCTAATGATAAGGATGGAAACCACAAGAGAGAGGAGACAGTTCTATCATGCCAAAGGTACCAAAGCAGTTTCAGATCAGCCACAGTCTTGTCTGAGGGGTAATTTGTCAGTCTCTGATTTTTAACGACACATCTTCCTGACTGTTGTCGGGGACTTGTGATATACTATCTGCCATGTTAACAAGCTACTACCATGACAAAGGAGTGCGATTTCCCCTGAGGCAGTGAAGCATGCAGTGACACGAGAAACCTCTGTTAAAATCATTAAAGCACTTCCACCAGCAGACCTTCACACATGATGATGAAAATGCCATTTTTCAGCTGTATAGGCAAACTTTTCCAGCACTCTCCATCTCATAACTCATCAGAGCCATACAGTTTGATGTTTCAGTTTAGACTTGTGATTAACTTTTAAATCCGTGACATTCTGACTTAATGTCTCTGTGGCCCTGCGGCCCTGCAACAGCATCTTTTTTTTGTGTCACTGCCATCTACTGAGAGTTGGCAGCATAGGCAGCAATTAAAGTACACTGGAAAGCCTGTAAATGTTTGCTAGCACATCATGCAATTATGGTTAGTTTAAATATCAGTCAGAGTGAAGAAAGATGGGCAATGAGCAAGCCATGCCACTTACTTTCATGATCTATTCATTTTTGGGGACCTGTCTGCAATTTTCCTTCTGCGGAATGACTTTTTTATGTTCTGTATCATAAGACTGCTACAGTTAAAACAATGACTGATGGTGATGTTTCAAAACAGAGTGGGGAATGTCTAGACAGAGACAATAGCCGACTATTGTATATTAGCCTCTGATTAACATGAATATAAGCCATATAAAACATAACCAGTTTTAATAACTTTATTTATGTCAGTATTATGGGTCTGATACAATAAGGCACGTCTTTAAAAATGGTTGAATAATAACCGATCTGATGTCAAAACCACAAATATTAAAAAGCAATGTGCATCCAAATCTACACACAACTTTAACATGCGTAAATGTATCCTAGCTAAAGCCACAGTACAGTATGGACAGTCTCTATGACGTCGCAGACAAAGGAAATATAGGAAAAGTAGTTAATGTGACCCACATATGTGTTTTTAAAGCAAATCATTTTTTTTCTTTTTTCCATCAACGCCCCTTTCTTGGACTTAGTGGGAGCCCAGATAATGTGGAATTATGGTGATCCTTCAGGCCAGAATATGAATTTCACTCCCAGAATTCTACAGTGCTGTACCCAGTGTATTATATAAATTCTCAGAATATTTAACACAAAAACCATATATTTAAAGATACACTGTGCTACAGTAAACTCTTGTGACAGCTTTCAAGGTTGTGATATCAATACAGCTGACAGCTTAGTAAGAAACTAACATTTTCTGCCAATGTTATGTCTTGTGTGAATCTGATTTAACCATTAGGCTCTCACTTCACTGATATTTGGGAAAAACGAAATGTACTATAGGTGGGCTGCTAGTGTATCGCCAAACGTCGTGCGTAAAAGTTATGCGTAAAACCTTACGGGTTTCCAATGGCACAGCCAAGTGGTACAAATACTGGCGTGACCGTGATAACATTAGCTTCCACAATACAGCAGAGTATAAATTACAGCAGTGCAGTTACATAGTAAACGCCATCATTGCTCAGTGGTCATTTTTAGGCACACTTTTTACGCGGACCACAAGAGTGTTCCTCTCCTCGTGTGTCTCTCCTCGCTGACCACACCTGGATGGCACACCTAACCTACTTAGATGCGCACATGGAACTAAGACAGAAGCATCTTCGTCGGTTTGTGCCAATAATATTTCATATTACAATAAATCCGACATGAATTTTGGACTCTGTGTAGTTAGGGTGTACGGTGAGTTTCAAAGTAATCACTTCAAAGTCATCAACGCGGCTTGGAGACGCGACTGTGGTGACCCCTGTAAAAGTTACTGGAAACTTGGATGCAGGTGCAGTCATATTATATGTGCTCAGTTTGGTGTCACGCGACAATACACTTTAAAAAACAACGAGCTTCAGTCATCATCATATAACTGGCTCGAATATTAAATAACACACACAAAAGTATTATCTGTACAGGTGGATAAGTCGGATAAGAAAACTAAAATGTTGGTAAGCTGAGCTATGGTGAATGACATTTTACTAAATGAAAGTTGGCTGGCTACCACCTAAGCCTACTGTTACCTATGGGATGGCCGCCAGCCTATAGGACGCTCTCAAGCTGTCCGGGATGCCCTGGAGTTGGCACGGTGCCTGTGGCATGCAGCTTCTTACCTGCTTTGACATTGGCGGCTTGTAGAATTAAAATTAATGTGACCACAACGATTAGCGTTGAATCCCATAGCCACCTTTTCGTTTTCCACCTGGTGGTCCACCTATGCATCTCCATGGTGAGCGCCCCGCAGCTGTACAGAAAACGGGCGACTTTTAATCAAATTCGGTCCCTTCCACAATCCACAAAAAAGAGATGTGTTTACACTAAAGCGCCATGTGTGAAAGTATAAGGATGCCTATCTCAGTCAGCCTGGGCCCTTCAGATCCGCTTCCCCTTAAGCCCAGCTCTCTGACTGATGGTAAAGGGCTTTCATGAAAAAGCGCAAACCGCTGTGTGCCCTGAGAGTTGCGCACCGTCAGGAGGCTGGACAAACGCCGGAACACCGAACCTGAAGCGACTGTAAGATACTGACACTTGAAAATCCTCCGATCATCAAATCACCAGCCGGGAAAGTTGACTCGGGACCCGCCCCCTGTGCTTTTGAAAAGGTCTGAACAGCATCAAGCGGTGCACCACAGCATCCCAGAGCAACTAATTACAGGACTCGGTGCAGTACCCTAGACAGATACTAATCAGACTCTCCTAAAAGCACCAGCACATTTCTTTAAGTTAAGGACAAAGATTTAAAGGAAAATAACACAACAAATCAAAGGACATTACCAAAACCTTCCCATAAAGAAATATGCTTAAGAATTGGCATGAAGCAGGAGATACAGTTGGTGAAGTAAACCAATTAATGCAACACACTAAATGCAAATTAAGCGGTGGGGTGGAGCTGTTATTTCAGAGGTTTCCTGAAAGCCTAAGAATGTGAAAAGAGCCCAAATAGCATCTACATGGCCCAACGGCTAATATGAGAGTGGCCAAAATGAAATGTTTTCCAGATTCTAGGAGTTTCCTCAAGGAGCCCTTAGATTTTTTTGGGACAGTGGGACTCCTGAGGCCTGAAAATAATTAATAGTTAAAGATGGCTGGAACAAATAATGGAAGCACAGGTGGTAGCTATAGAGTCCTCCCCTTGATTTTGTTTCCCCTGTGTACCGATGAAAGACTGATTTAACAGTGTGATGGCAGCCATTCTCACACAAACACAAACCACATTTTAGAAAATTTGTGTTTACTTTTTTGTTTTTGTCACATGGCAAACATTTCAATCATAGCTTAGCAGATATTTAGTGTGTTGAGGTAAGGATTTAGTACAGCATTGTGCAGGTGTTGCTCATTAAAAACCTAATAATTTGGATGTATAATTGGGATTAAGTATTAACAATACAGATCAATGGCTACATGCCTGGACTTCCTTTCAAAATAAGGTCCAATGCTGTTGTACTTGGCTTTGATTAGATTTAAACACATACACATCTGCTGTTGAAGAAAACCACATTGTTCTACTGTTGGCCACTATGCAGCTCCACTGGACAAAAGAGGATGTCTTGCTCGTGGGCACTTTGGTAACAGATGCTACGCTAAGCTAAGCTAACCTGACTGTAAACTGGTAACTTTAATTGTTGTAGCTGATATAAATAAATGTGTGATCAAGACAAACATACAATATCAATGGGTTTAAAATTGACCGCTATAGTGTTAAACAAGGCTGTGAGTCTACAGCCAAGCTAGCAGCTCTGCAAGCCTATACTGAGGCTCAGGGGTGCTTTGAGCTAAATGCTAATGTATGCATACAAACATCATACTGACAATGCTCACATGCCGAGCATGCAGGAGGCTGATTTTGATGTTTTGAGGGTATTTAGTCATAAACCAAAGCATTGAACATGCCCGATAATGGCGCTAGACGAAATCATATAATTACAATTCATCCTGAGGGGGGCGTAAATGTCTGCGCCAAATTTCATTGCAATCCATCCTACAGTGTTCCAAGAGGAAAAGTCAGGGTATCACAGAGATCATTAGGACATGTAGAATCCTTAAATATCTGAACAGAATTATGTGGCAATCATCCAGCGGATGTTATGATATTCCAAAGAAAAAGAGAAAACTTTGACCTGCTGGTGGCGCAAAAGGAAAAAAGTCAGTAGGCATCATCCTCTGGGGACAAGGAATGTCTGCACAGCATTTAATGATAGTCATCCATCCCATAATTGTTATATTCCAGCCTGGACCAAAGTGGTGGACCAACTGACAGACCGAGATTACCAAAGTGTGGGTAAAAACGCAGATTAAGCTGAACATGCAGTATGAATTGATAGAAAATTGACTGCTCGTATTAAAAAAAAGGTTTTGTTCTTACTTTTGGAGGAAATGCGTTTGAGGAAATTACCCAATAAATGGCAAATACAAAAAGGAAATGAAAGCAGAAAAGGGGTAACTGTGAAAAAATATTAGATAAGAATGAGCTCTGTGGGTAATCTTGTGATGTCGGACTGTCTGAATTGTTTGCGTTATTTAACTATGACCCGATGTATTGACCTTGTGCTTGCTCAGCAGTAACAAAAACTTTCTTGAAAGGAGCCTGGCTGTGCATATTGGTTTTCTGGCAGATGTTTGGCTTTTTTTGTCATTTTTTTTCTAGTTGTTTGGCAGAAAATGTCAGAACCTCTTGTTCATGTTGCTTCCTGGGACTCCTGCCCGAAATGTTTGGTTTAATTTGACGAGCCCTCCTGAGTTGGCAGAAAGGAAATCTGAAAAACCGAAACTAAAGATCTTCAGTTTTCTTTTCAAACAGCTCTGGGACAGCCGACAAAATGTACTGACAGACATCCAGTGCCTCCTTATAGATTCTTGTTTCTGGTTCACTCTACAATCTTCAGAAAGACATGACTTTGTAGTTGGAAGCATATGATTACAAATGATGCATTTGCTGCCAATGTGTACCAAGACGACATTGTATAATTATTCTATAACAAGTCTCCTTGCATGGTTCAGCCCCGAGCAGCTATAAAAACAAAAGTCTTGAAAATGTTGCCCAGTGGCTGTTTTTCTACTGGAGGCAGCTTTTAATCTGAGTGCCTTCAAGTTCCAGCATTTGTCGTGCTGCTTTCCAGAAACATCAGACTGACACACCTCTCTGTCGTTTTACACTTTACATGTCACTTGAGTTCAGGAGAATAAAAGTTCTCTCAAGTGCACGGCAGACCATTTGTGGGTACATTTATTGTGATTTGTGGTGCCTCTGAAACACTATATAGTGTCCAGGAAACATATTTTAACTAAATGTACAGCAACATTTCCTCACAACACTCACTATAACACCTCATTGACGAGTCTTTTCATTTGCTTCCTCCGTGTAGCAATCGGCAGCCCTGGGGCACATAGAAATTCAGTAGGTTAGTTCAGTAGTAATGTTACTTCACCTGGATGACAGGGAGCCCTTGAACCCAAGTCTGCAGTAAGAACAAAGTTTCAACTGGGTCCTCTGAACTCAGGCGTGCTCTACCAGATCAGAAGTAGACATAACCTCAAGAGCTCCTCGTTACTATGAATTATCCATCTAGAAGGCCGTGTGCAGCCGGGGGGCAGAGAGGGATGCATACTAGACACTTCAGACCGCATAACCCCTGAGTGGAATGTATGTTTGTCTGGGCGTGCTTATTATCGGTGCATATGGCTCCCAGACAACCTCACCTAGTAAGAGTTTTCTAGAACGTGGGAAGGTGTGCTTTCACTTTCAAATGTTGTGAGGTCACCTGGTTTTATGCTGCAAAGTGATCACTTGCTGTACTGAAAAGAAACTGCAGACAACACCAGAAATGACAGCATCGTGGGCAACCGTGTCAATCAATCATGTCACAGAAAAAATGAATTAATCAAACAAACCGCCCCATCTGCCCATTACATTAGACATATTTCCACAACCAAGCAATTTGGACAATTTTCTACACAGTATTTACACTTTCTTTGTTAAGAGTATGTGTGTTCACAGTAACAGGACATCAGTGTAAGATGGATTTAAATTTAGACTTTTGGCTATAAGTTATTACAATTCAACCTGAGGGGGATGTGAATGCCCCAACCAAATTCCGTGGCAATGCATCCAATAGTTGTTTGGACATTTTACTAAAACCCAAATGTCAACCTCATGGCAGAACTAGAGGAAAAATAAAGGAATCACCAAAGTCAGTGTGATTAATCCTCTGGGGACCACAAATACCTGTACCAAATCTCATGGTTATCCGTGCAGTTGTTGAGATATTTCAGTCAGGACCAAAGTGGTGGACTGACAACACTCTCTTTGCTCTTCCTCAAGGCATGCTGCAAAGCATGGAAAAAAAACAACCAGAAATATACATGAGACAATGGATTTGAGCGTTATGAACACCTCAAGACAAAACAAAGACTGTACACATTAGTTAAAATAATAATTGGAGTTTTGGGAGTATATAAATGGGACAAGAACAAACCTGCATGATAAAAGGTTCAATTTCTTGATAGTAGTACAGAGGTAGGTCTGTATAGTTACAAGAGTAGAGATCTTGATATCTCACTGCTCAACCTCCAAGGGTACCAGAGAGTGACACAGATGAAAAGAGGCCCATCCTGTTTTCATATTTCTTGTCAAGTCTGTGTGTTGAATGCCTTTCCTTTCAGCAGTGAACTGAGTGTTATGGTTAAGTGGGGAGGCCTGTGATAATCTAAACATGCCCCAAGCATCTCGTATTTCATGAGCCAGAGTCTCCCTGAGCCCCGTCTCCAGCCGTCAGCAGTAAAAACTGATAGCGGAGGGGGGCTGACCGACACCGAATGTGGAGGCTTGCAAACACAGCGAACTGTCTGGCTAAGTCAGGATGTAGAATAACTCAGTTTACTTATTGACTTTACGTCTTCAGCTTTAAATGAGAGCAACAAATAAGTGAGATAACGTCTTAAAGAGACAGGACAGACACTGAGAAAAGATGAGAGAAAAAAGAAAAAACAAACAGAGCAGAGAAGTTGGCAGATGAAGACACATGGCTTGTGCACTGAAGATGCTTGAACTCGTGAACCTTGGTGGATTTAGAGCACTCTGGGAATTGCCGTTTTCCTAGGCCACGAATGTTCCTCATTACTCTTGTTTGTTGTGGACAAGCATAAATCGCTGTCATCTTTGATGCTCTGCAGAAAAACTTTTATTTAGAGAATTCCGTTTCATCCTGACATTTGTACAATAGCTTTTGTACAATTGGGACTACGAGACTTTTCTCACAACCATTCTTGTATGTGAAGAGGAAGAAGTCCTTAAAGGTGACACAGGGTCTAGAAATTAGGCAACGTTTGAGGTACTAAACAGTAAATCACAAAATCTGTTAAATCACCACATGTAAATACAGATCAGCAACCCTCACTGTTATCAATCTGTATTTCTTACATTCAAATCAAAAAACTACAAGTAATATAAATGCTCAACAACTATAAGATTCTGTCAAGCTTGTTAGTCTATTAAAACGTATTGTTTTATTTTCATGACTTGCAAGTTTGTGGTCTGTGGAGACCAAACCAGAGTTAAAAGGAGAGGAAATGTTGGCGACTCCAGGTGGATAATAAAGGTGCTCTGTGTCTGGTTGAGTGGGTTGGTCTTCTTTTGGTGTTCTTCTGCAACCTCGTGGCTAAAAATCGATTAACAGAGCATATCTTTTGAGACCATCTTGATACAATATTTATATACACAAATGTAGATTGAAAGAATTACTGGTTGCTATGAGCAGTGCTCCTCTCCATACTGGCTCGTTAATTAACCCTTTGCAAACTGAAGGGATTACCACACATTACCACCACCAACCGGTAATCGGAGGAAAAGCATGGATAACATGGACATGAACCACATCCTCCTGTGTGAATGCATTGCTCCATCGCACTACCAGTGGTCAGAAACTCTACAGTGTACCTACAAGATCAAATTAGAAACTGTCCTGTAATGTTGAACCAAGGCTGGTGGGAACGTTTTAACATTCAGACAAAGGGGATTTTCTTTCCGCTGTTTTTTCTGAGGACTGTCCAGTTACTCAGACAGGAGTGAGAGTTTATGCTGGAGTTAAAGGCCATTGCTTACAGTTTAGTGACTAAGTAAAGGTCTGCTGGCTAACGTTTTATTGCAACAGGTATATTCCTTCTGACATCTTAATGAGTGGGTATGCACGGAGGGTTTCCAGTAATAAAACCAGGCACTGGGGAGACTCCTTTTCCAACCGGCCATCACCCTTTTAAGATAACAGTTTCACACAAATACATACAGGGACATTTACTGAGCCCAGCTGTGCTGAGCTGCATTTCAGTATTTGACTAGTTTTAGTTTTTAGTTTTTTTTGCCGTCCTTGAAGCTGTTTGGACACATACTCTTACGAGCCAGTAACTATCAGAGTTCCAGGTGTCTTCTCAAATCACCCTGAAAACCTGCCCTGGCTTGTCTTTCTCATGAATGGATATCTGTGATTTTTCTTATGGGAATAAATAAGAGGAAAGTATGATGCAAATGTATGAAAGCAGCGGTATGACTACAGCTTCAACTAATAAATCAACATCTGACTCAACAGCTAAACTGCCACAATGTGGACTATTTATAAAGCAATTGGAGGATAAGACAATGTAAATCCATCAATCAATCAATTCTGCCTGACCTGGTTCTAAAGAAGGCAATGTCGCTCGGTTTGTCGGTCAGTTAACACTCTGGTCCAGACTGAAATAACAACTACTGGATGGATTGCCAGTAAATTTTGTGCCGACATTCATGGTCACCAAAGAATGAATCCTACTGATTTTGATGATCCCCTGACTTTTACTTATTTTTTGTGAGTTCTGTACATTTGTGGGATGGATTACCATTAAATGTGTTACATACATTCATGTTAGCATACTGACATAGCATATATGCTTAAGCACCACTGTGCCCAAGTAGGCTACTGCCGCACAAAGCTGCTAGTATATGTCTGTATACTCAGTCTTGTTCTTTACTTAATATACTGCATAATCATCATTGTAATCACAATTCCCTTTGCACAGTGGAGAATGTTGTTAGATATCTTTCATGTTTGTAAGTGATGCTGACATCTTTAACAGGTCAGTCTTGGCTACACTTGATACAAAGAAGTCACAAAGAAGTTGAATAAGAATTAAAAAGGACAGAAAAATGTTTATGATCCTGGCTCAAAACTGAAAACAGCACCAGTAAGATTAGTGGAAACTAAAGATTAGTGGAAACTAATCTTACTGTGATCAGTTGATCAGTGTTAATTTAATATTTGCTTATTTAAATGTGGCGTGTCATACATTGATGTGGGTAATAAAGGCTATCAAATATACTGGTAAAAATGATAAAATGCAGTAAAATTCAAGGCCGGAAGATTCACATTTGTTGCAGTGAAAGAGATTTGTGGCCAACAGACAATGTCACAATACCTCAAAGCAAAAAGTGGCAGAAATACAAACCACATCCTTGATTACCCTGTGTGTGCTCCCTTGGAAGACCAAAGGCACAACTGTGGCTGGAGATATGGAAACACAGATGAAGTAGATTATAGAGTACTGCACTCATATCACCCACAACACTGAGCACATGAATGGGCCATTTTGTTTCCACTTGCAATGAGGCCCAGATATCGTCCATCGATGGCACTGCAACAATGCTTTGCTTGAATAAACTACCATAAAATGTGGTCGATTAGTAATTTTGGTAGACAGCCTACATCGAACTGATTCATCGCAGTGGCTAGTTTTTATATATTCCCTCCATCTTTACCGTTACTAGTATTTAAACTGACAGTTACAGTGGAAAAGGTAAAAGCAGAAGCAGCAGCAGCACGCTATTTTCTATGTTAATCACCTCCCACAATGTACGGATTGGGTGATTTCCAACATGGTGGGTTTTGGGTTACAGTAACCACCAGCTGGATCGGAGCGTTGTTTCCACGTAGCTGGTAAGCTGCGGTGCCTATGCGTCCCTCCACAAGCTTCTACAACAAGCCAATTAAACGCCATCATTCTTAGAGAGTAGTAGATTTACAGTAGTTTATTTTTTTCTTTGGGTCATCCGAGCATTGGGTACTTCAGTTGCAGATAGAGACAGTAGCAACTTATAGCATACGTTCTCAATATTTCCTCAACAACAATAATAAATAAATTACGTCTCAATTTAATTTAAATATCCAAATCCAACAGTTTTGAGAGATAATAGTGCTCAAAGTCTTGGAACTACACTTCCCGTCATTTGGGGGTTTGGGAGGACGTTTGCTTGTATTTGTCAATATTTTCACAAATTGGCACAATTAACGTAATGCCAAATAAACTATTAGCAGTTCCTGTTTGCAGTTTATTAATGGATGTACAGACAACTATCGCCACATTACTTTGATGCTGAAGAAAACTTAAAAACGTTCTCAGGCAAGTTCTGGAGTGACATGCAGCGTCTATTTTCAATGCTTTCTAAGCGGATTTAAAGACGTTTATTGGCAGATTAAATTGTATTTTCGGAAAGTGAAAGTCACGCTGAATCTAAAAATGTTCATTATATCTGTGTTCACATTGAGTTGTGAGAAAGAGCACAATGTGGCAGTCGCAAACTAGTGTTTTTAAAGTAAACGTTACCGTTAATATCTCCATGAGCTTATAACTAACAGATAACTAACAATTGTTTCTGTAACAAGGCATTCACCTGTCCCTCTCACCTCACCTCACGCTCATCTCGACGTCACGTCTCCCCTTAGTGCCGCCCCTTAAACTCTCCTCAGGGGACCCCGCCTCACTTTGAAAAGCTCTGCATCTGCACAAACTACACACATCAGATACATCAGGCTCTTTAGCTACTACTAACTTTATCTGCGTGTCCTTTGGTGCTGGACTGGTGGTTTACAGTGGATTTAGCTTTTTTTTTTTGTGCTAAAATCAGCTGTTGCTGCATGACAAAATGAAGGTGGTGAGAATTAACCAACATGATGAGCTTAAAGATGTTAAACTGCTATGCTAAGATAAGCTAAGCTACGTTACGGGGAACTGCAGAGTTGGGTGATCATTCTCTGTAGGTTGGTCACTACAAGCGACCCCTTTCACGTACAAGTAGTCACGTGATCCATCGTTGGCTATAAACATTACAGCCACTGTAAAGAAACAAATATCTCATCTCAGCTATTGTAACTCCTTGAATTGGGCTTTTAATAAGAGAGGTTGGCAGCACCCAGAAGTCTGTCAAAGAATGCCGAATCCTGGCCGTAAGGAAAGGAAGCTGCTGGGTGGACCTGCAATAACATAAAAGACCATTATGAACATTTTTAAGTGACGTTGATTCATTGCCTTTTCCAGTGGAGATACTTGGACTCAAACAGAGAGGTGGCAGAGCAGCTGGGTTTACATTTGCAGCCTTTTGGTCTCAGTAATGCCATAACAAGTCACAAGTGATGCTGCAGCGAAACCTCATTGGCGCTGCAGTACTAAGTGTGCGATTGTGTGTGTGGATGAACAGTGGAAGGGGTCGGGAGTGTGTGCTTGCGCGTGCTCTCGTTCACGTGCATGCTTGCTGCCTGTGCACCATGCGTCAAGCCGATAGGGAGAGCAGCACGTCTGGAATTATTTAAACAGAGTGAGAACACATTCCTGCATGTGGAATCATTCCTCCCAATAGGAGTGTCATTGTTTCCAAAGACAGCTTTGCTTTCAGCGTGATTCAGGTAGCATTTTTTTCCTATATATTTCATTTTTCCTGTCAGCTATACAGGTCTTTACAAAAATGACAGGAGTGAATCCAGGAGGAGGTTATGACTATGAATCGTGATTGATGACCCAGTTTGGGGAGACAGAGAGAGAAATACAGGAAATGTAATGGCTTTGTACATTATGGATACATATTGTGATGACTGTGAAGAGCGTGCAGAGTGGGAGGATATATACAGGAAACAGAACAACAGCATTGTAATCAATCAACAAAGCACATGTAGTACCCACTAGTCTCTAATGATTCTGTAAAAACAGGTCACAAATGTAGTTTCATCCTTTTTAATAAAAGCCTCAGTGATCCTCTAAAACAGCTGGGTAACAGCTGAGGAAATAGTGCATTTGTTGAGGACCGTTTGGTGTTACTGAGTATTTACTGAGCAGCAGGATTCTTTTGGACATGTTGCTGTACACTTGAGAGTACCTCATAATGTGCTGAATACTATCTTCACTCTGTTACACCGGCAAAATGAAGCCAAAGGGCAGTGACTGAAGTTTGTCACACGAGCAGACTGTACAATCTGTATTAGTAGATCAAACGTTAAAATTGTTAAAGCTTGTTTCCCAGCTTGTTTCCAGTTTTACACTAGCTTGTCCTGTGTGAGGGAACATTACATTAACTTTTGTTATAAAAAAAATCTGAATTTAATTTGAAACCCCCAAATGATTCCTTTTGAAACTCAAAGCTACTTTGAAGCCTGACAACTTGATGCACCACTTTGTGGCCCCGTGTCTGAGAGCTGTAGTAAATGGGCAGTGACTCATACCAGTCAAATGTATGGCTCTCCTTGTGGTGGCACGGGTGGCCAGCCACATAGTTGCCTGTGGTGAAGGCCACTGCACAGGCAGCACTGGAATAGAAGTTTATTATTGGCCACCAAGTCAAGCCCTGCTCACCAAATTGATGCCTTGGAACAAATATAACGTAGAAAATCACATATACCCATAAACTGTGAAGCATGCGCACACCCATGCACGACTACACTCGTGGAAGGAGATGCAAGCACACAACGCACACACACACACACACACACACAAAGTCGAAGGCTATACTTTTAAAGTTCCTGTTTAGGTGTAAGTGGGTGAGAAATGTGGGCATTTTCTTTCAGACTAAGAAAAGTTGATGTAGTTCACTGAGGAGAGGAGCCTAAAATAAGATTTGAGATTGACGGTTTGAAGGTTGGAATAAAATAAGGGTCCTTTGTACATGCAGACAGAAGGGATATATGTGTGAATGAATATTCCGCTATTATATTTAATACATGACATAATTCATCCTGGAGAAACTATTTGTTTTATCAGGTATTTCATAGAAAGCTCTTTCTCCTTTGACAAATGTGACAAGTGGCCCCGTCAGCTCGGTGTAATTAAAGACACGGTGTCACATCAATGCCTCATAGCTGCAGCAATGTTACAGAAACCACTCTTACCCACATATCCCAATACTGGGTGGTTTTGTCAGACAAGCTCCAGATATGTACTACACACACTCTTAATAACCGTCTGGGCTTAGGTTTGGCTCCAGACGTTTGGCTAAAGCTCGATCACACTCAATAAAGAAGCAAACACAACTGACTGACAGACCACTTTTTATTGCACCATTCAGCACTTGAGACAACACGGAAGTTCTGGTAAGTAGAAATCCAATTTGTGATAGAAAGTGTGAAATTGAGCGCAAGTCATTCCTGAAAACAACCTCGACCCTAAATGTTGGCCGACGACTTGACTTATGAAAATGTTTCAAAAAAGTTATTTTTAGTTTTGGCTTTACCCATGGTTGTGTTGATGAGGTTATACCACTGCTAGCATTGTCTGTTTATTTAATATAATATATGCTTTACCTAAGTTAGTGCTGAATTATTCTAATTAAAAGTATTATCAGCAAAATTATGATAAATAAAAAAGTAATGGTTTCCAGACAATGTATCCTAATAACTTTTGGTGATCCCCTGAGTTTTCCTCTGGCACCACCATGAGGTTGACAAGTGCAGTTTAGAATGAAATGTCTCGAGAAATATTGAATAGATTCCCGTGACATTTGCTACAGACGTTCATGTTTCCCTGACTTAATAAATAGTAACTTCCCCTGACTTTCCATCTGGCGTTGGGTCAAATTTTAATTTCTGACCACATACTTGCAAAAGTAATGACATTCCCATCAGCCTCAGCTGTACGTCGTGTTTCATGCTAATTAGCAAATGTTAGCATGCTAACACGCTAAACTTAGATGGTGAAAACACTATACCTGCTAAACATCAGCATGCTAGCATTGTCATAGTGAGCATGTTAGCATGTTGATAGATAAGATTTACTTCAAAGCACCACTGTGCTGAGAATTAATAAGGGGGAGGGGGGTATTTATCCCCCCTTAATCAATAATAATATCTCAGGAGAATGGCATATCCTTTAATAAAAAGCATTTAGTGGGTGAAAAATACATAAAATATAATTGAACTTCTAACCGAATGGTTGAATTTAAAAAAAGAGTATGGCCATGCAGTTTGATAGTTCTTTGATAACACATACATCATATTTATACACCTAATCTTATATTTTGTATAAAGTATAGTGGAGTAAAAGTTAGTTACCTTCCACCTCTGCAGGACTTGGGTGTAAGAAAAGACAGGAAATTGAAGTCATAAAAGTCATCACTAAAACGATTTGTGACTTGCAGTAAGTGCAAAAATGTTAACTATGCACACATAGAGGTAGAGAAATTATACTTTTATCACTATAGCTTTATTTCTTTACTACAGCTTTGGTGACTTATCTTGGATTTCATGCAAGCAAAGCAAGCTGAAATTGAAACTGAAATTGAAAAGAGAAAGAGAGAGATAAAGACACTGAACTCTAAGGCAAAAGCTCTCCCCCCCTGTAAACTTGAACAGTCGATAAACTTACTGGCAACCTCCAGGCTGTACTGATGGAGTCACTGGGCACGAGATTACTTAGCTGCCCTCCCCCTGCTTGACGAGGTGAGCTTAATTTGGAACCAAGGGGTTTTCTAATTGTCGGTTTGTTTCCTGAGCAATTTGGCTTTCATTCAGCAAATCCTTAGAGAGACCCCTTGTGTTGAAATCTTGCAAGTGCACTCACTTGCCCAAAGTGTGGTGTTACGGTGTGTGAGGGTTCTCTGTGACTGCCATGTGTTTTGGGATGAGCAGATAATAGACAGAAACTCAGACACCCGGGGGGAGGTTGGAAGCGGTGAATCTCATTCAGCCGCGGACACTCACAACTCTGGAGGTTCTAATTTGATTTGGCTGGAAGTGGATCTTTCCAGAATGCCTCATGGACGTCTTCCAAAATCAACTTCCTGGATATTCTACAGGGCCTCTATGTCTACATCCATTCTCATACCCAAATGGCCAACTTTACGGTGGTGATCTGCACTTGTCAGGGTGTTATAGAAATCCAGAAATCCATATAGAGAATAAGGGAGAGAAAGAAGAAACAGAGAGGTTGAAGTAGGTACAAGCTAGAAAAACAGTGTCACAATTATCAGAGATGAAGATTATTAGATGACAACATTAGTGTTAGAGCTAGTAAGTGCGGAGTGAGAAAAACATGCAGTGATTGTCTGTCTACACATTGGATGACAGAAAATGTATGATACAAAGTATTTTGAAGAGAGTTTATACATTTTCTACGACTGAAAACTGACACACCAATCATTTTCAAACAAATACTTGAAAATGTAAAAATCTATTTGAGTCAGATCTTATAATTGCAAATTCGTAATGATCGGTTCACGACCCAGTACCTGTCCGCACAGTGTTGGCTACTGGGCCATCCATCCATCCATCCACCCGCCACCCTGCTGAAAAGGAATAATGATGACTTTAAATGCGCATTCAGTTTAGTGTCAAGTCATCTTTTTTTTTTTATATCCACCCTCTGTCTATCAGTGGCAAAAATCTGACTGCCCCTCCCGAACACAGTCATCCATTAAGGGTTTCTCCACCATGTCAGCCACACACACAAAAGAATAATAGACTGAATGAAACAGAAAAGAGACAGAGCCTTCATCTGTTGCTATTGATCAATCACGCAGTGACAGGTTAGTTGTCAATACGCCCACATTTCTCATCGGGTAGAGAGTGTTATTTTGCATAATATGTAAATAGACTTCTATCCATATATGGGCCCTCCAGTAAATATGAAATGAACATATTTTTTATTTATTTTATAGATTTTTGTTTTATTCTGGAAACTTATCTGGACTGAATATTCCTCTGCAGTGTTTTTTTCACTGTTCCAGCATCGCTGTACAGAATGGCTTGTGGGCAGAGCTTGTTTTCACATGAATCTGCTGAAAGGGGAAAACTTGTCTTTTAATTTGTCACCAGTGTGTACACAGTGTCAGTGTGCCTCACTTTCAGGAACACTGATGCTGCTCCATGAGAAACTGGGTTAAACGTATTACAATATGGAAAAGGGATGGGCTTTTTTACTCCACCCCCCTGTCTCTCCCTCTTTCTCTCTCTGTCTCTGTCTCTCTGAGAAAGAGGGCATTGTTTCTTAATTAATACACCATGTGTTTGGAGCACACGGGACTGAGGGAGGTGCAATGTAAGAAAGATTAATAGATGAAGATATCTCCTCACATAGGCCATCAATTAGGAGTTACAAGTATCTACACTTGAAAAAACTTCCTGTGGTGTTCTGCGTGAAGTCGGATATGAGTTGGTAATCACTTTTAAAGCTGAGTGTTTGTGACTAAGACATAGACTGAAAGGGATTTAAGAGGGAAAATAAACAAATGTGAAGCAACTTCACATTGCTAAAGTTTATTAGAGTTAATGAGAAGAACTACAAATAGAAAAAATACCATCATTTTCAATAATCTAAGATGTTTTTTTCATCTTGTAGTCCCATAAATACATGCTAGTTCAAGATGGAATTTCTGTAATTCTGTTTATGTCATGGAAGCCAAGTCTTTCTTTAATATGAGACATGACTAACTTTATCTATTGACCCACCTTCTCCCAGTCCACCACATGTGCGTCCATGCCAATGCTTTGCACAGAGGTAGTTCTTGGCTACTGTTATGGCAGCGAGTACAGAGAAGCAGCCAGTTGAAGACAGGAACTTGGACAGATCTGGCAAATCTTGGACTACACAGTTTATGACCGAAAGAAAAAATAAAATAAAGTCTGCAGAGAACAAAAGACTGGTGCTCGGCGTGTTTATACAAAAGCTCATTAGTGTGAGATCAGGTCGAGGTTTACTGCCAACCTCTTCCCTCTGCATGCCAACTATACAACCTGTGATTATTCCTCTTTAAGTATAAGCCTGGGACCTACAGCACTGCGTCTTCGCCTTTAAAGACTTGTTGCTATTTTTTCTTAAGGAAGAGGAGTGTTTTAAGAGATGATTTCAGTGCTGTAATGCTACCTCCTGTGCCACAGACAGACATCTGTCCCGCACATTGCGGCAGCGTAGCGAAGATGTTCATCATCTGGTCAGTGTTTTGGGTTTAGTTGCCAGTTCAATCCCTTATATTTCCCTTATATTATTATTTAAGATATTTGAAACTTTTACAGCAGTGGTCCCTCATGCACACTTTGTGTTTAGTGAAATGTTAAATGTTGAAATTATCAATCTTAAGACAAACAAGAGAAAATCAGCAGCGTGGGGGTGAAGTGGCATTTGAGGACGTGTTTGGGCCGGTGAGTTGAGGCAGGACTCCAGCACGTGTTTGATAAAACCCAGGCTGATATATATTTGGTTGTTTGAAAGATGCCTGCCTGCTCTACCCCCTCACCAAGCCTCCTCTCATCTTCCTCCCTTCTCGCTCTGGAGGAGCAGAGCACTGCAAAACAAAGGAAACTCTCTTTATCTCAAAACCAGGAGTGATATCATGGAAAAGGCTGACAGTCAGTCAGGTGTGGGAGAGAGTCAAAGGGATTACTGCTGCAAAAGTGTTGTGTCTTAAGCTCGCATTCATACGGAATTCATTCTGTGCTTTCCCCTCTTAAATATTATATTAATGCTTCATAAAATCAATAATGTAGTTTCATCATCACTTCTAGCCCAGCGATTGCATTTCTTAGAAATATCCTAAAAATACCAGTTGAAAGAAATCACAGAAAACGAGAGAAAGGAGGATTCAAGTCTTTCCCAAAGGCCGTACAGCTGAAACTTTGCGCCCTTCAATTCTCTGTTATTGCAGTATAAAAGGTAACAAATGTCGAAGGAGGAGAAACTACAAACATTTCAGAAGCAGAGTCAGTACAGGGGAGCTTGGGAATTTTCCTCACAGTAAAACTGTTGCTCGCAGCTTATGACCATGAAAGCAAAGCTCTCATTTCCCGCTGACTACTGTGAAAGAGGATCATAAAATTGACTCCATCTGTAATTTTATGGTGAACTTTCCAGTCACCAGCAGCACAACGGCATTCCTTATATTAAGTTCTATTAAAATTCACTCGAAGGCATGCTTTGCATAGCATGTCTTTGGGATAATTTGGGATTTTTGTGGATAGCTGTTTTTAATACACATCTCTTAAATCAGACAATTTTGGTCACATTTGACAGTGAAGAAAGTTGGTATGCAAAATCATGGCACGAGTTGCATTTGAGCATACATTTATAATGGCTATTTGACTTGACCTTATGTTTTTAAACCTTTGAAACACCTCTTTTTGTATCCTTGTTTTATAATAAAGAGTTTAATAATTCATTAGTTGATTTATTAGTTCAATTTTAATAATTAGTCAATTGTTTTACAAATGAACATGGGTCTACTTGTCATGGGAAAGACTAATCAGCCCGTGAAAACAGCTTTCTGATTTCAACTGGGGGTGTGGTGTTTAACAGATGTGGGTGTTTACCAGGCAGGGAGGGCCTCTAACTAAAATAATTCTTTGGTTTATCATCGAAAATGTATGATCCACTGTTTTTAGAGCTTGGTTTGTACCAGAGATTGTCAGGCAGTATGTCTCTATCTGTGCTGCTTCAGGTTTAAGCATTTTCTTATAATCAGTTTCTCAGAAGTCCAACAACCTTATGGAAGTGCAAGTGCAGCCACAATCAATACTTTTAAATCAACAGTGGATCACATCCCTACATGCATGTATGCTGGACCCATGCAGAATGATCACCCAGAATATTTAAGTGTCTTTTAGTTCAGCGTTTTGGTTTAACCTCCTGCAACTTTACTGTTTTTGGTACACTCAAGGCTCTCATTAGCCTCGTTTTTCCAGCAATAAGCTGTAAAAAAAGAAAAGAAAGAAAAAAAACCACTATACGCTACCTGCTCAGCACCAAACAGCAGGCAGACAAAGATACGATAAGATAAGTGACTAGCTGGTGAGCAGTAGTGGAGCATTTAGCAGCTAAAGAGCCAGATATTTCCCCTAGGAGTTAGTAGAGAGCAAAACAGGGCTACAAAGAGTGTGAATATTGGACTTCCATTCTTTGGGACGCCAACTAAATGATAACGCTGCCCGGTGTCTGCTGAATGTGCCAATAGACAAGCTGTTTGCTTGTGTGCCATATTAACATTGCAAGTACAGTACAGTATGTCTGGACAGTATGTCAGTGTTGTTTTTACAGCTTGTTTCTGCTGCCCCCAATTGGAAAAAGAAAAAAGAAACAAAAAAAGACAGAACAAGGGGGGGAAAAATCAGTTATTTCAGGTAATTTGTCAGATAAAACTCCAAACATTTTTAGATTCCAGCCTGTCCAATGCGAGGCTTTGCAGCTTTTCTCACTCTCATATATATATATATATATATATTTTTTTTTAAACTTTTGTTCAGACAAAATAAAAACATTTCTTTTTTTCTTTCTTTACATGTCTTTATGTTCTGACATTTTACGTATAAAAACATAACAATTAAAAACATCTAAAAAGGTGAAGTTCTATAAAGAGACCTGCTCTGTATGAAGTGCCCTGAGATAACCTTATTATTGCTATAAAAATAAAACTGGATTGAATTGAATCGAATGAACTGAAGTATAAATAACACTGTGTGTTCCAGTTGTCCTGCTTAAACTGGTAAGACTCACTCACTGACATGAGTCATTTGGGAAACACTGTAATGTATATGGTTAAGATTAAAGTGTACATGTGTTTCTTTAATGTCTCAATGTGAGAAGCATGTGTCTGTACAAGAAGTGTCTTCTCAGACTGGATGGAGAGCATGTGTGTGTGAGAAAGAGCCAGTGAGAGTCCATGACGTCTCTTAAAATGTAAAGGTGTTTGAGTTCGTGTCTGCAAATGTGCATGTGTGTGTCTGTGCTCACATTTGTGTGTGCATATGTGTCTGCCTGTGTGTTTGTGTGTTTTTGTGTGTGTGTATTAGCAAGTTTCAAAGCGTGAACCTCTCCTGGGGGACTTCCGCTGCTGCTGTTATTCTTTGCAGTGAGATGGAAAGCTTTTCCCAACATCTGCACAACATATCATGTCAAAAAAAAAGGAGGATACTGGGCTGAAACTTTCCTTTGGAAGAGCCTGTGGATTTCACTTTTCTAGGACTTTTTCCTCCCTGGTATGCTAAGTTTAGTCGAGGAAACCTGAAAAGTTCCCAAAATACAATTTATTTAATGAAAATGTTAGACCCGTAAAGGGAAAAATGTGGTGACATACTTCTCGTCAGAGCAAGAAACACTTGTTAGTCCTCTTGATGGTATTAGTGGGATCATTAAAAAAGCCATGCAAAGTTAAGGTCAGTAAATTTTTGCAGTAGCCAGTGAAGCGACAAACATCAGACTATTAACCGCGACGTAAATGTGGTTAAACTTTTCACATGACACCTCTTCGTCCAATACAAGTGTGGATTTTCATGTTTCCGAGACCAGTGGGTACGTGCAGCTTTGCCTGTGTGTCTGCAATGTCATTAACACAAAATAAGTCTATTCCAACTCTGCACACTGGGTCATTGCTTTTATCCAGCATGCCATGTGCTATCTGTTCGCCAACAGCTCTTAGACCTGAGTTGTCTGGCTGAAAGAGCGACCTGAGGTGTAAGAAGACGAGGTACATACAGCTTCTTATCCTTCCCCCAACTCCCTTTTTTCCCCCTTTACAGAGTTTACTCCCCCTTCTCTTTTTCCACTCACCCCCTCTGTTTTTCCTCTACAGCAGCGCCCCCAACCCCCTTACCATACCATGCACTCTTCCCTTATTTTCTTCATGTCTTCATCTAACACCACGCACCCATCTCTCATTTTCATCTCTCTTCCTCCTTCTCTTTTTTAACCCAGTGACCCCATTCCTTGCCTTTTCTTTTTATCTCTCCCTCATTCTTCCTCACCCCCCCTTGCCTATGACTCTTTCACTTTCCCATGACAGATGCAGGGGCGGGAATCAAATGACCAGCTTCTCCTTTCACCTGGTCTCGGAGCTCGAGCTGTGAAAGAAAGCTTTGTCCCCCAAACCCTTCATCGCCTCTGGAGGTATGTCCTGTGTTGTCCATACAGGAAAGGACTTTGGTCTCAGTGGAATTTTTGGGGCCCATGGGAAAATGTGAGTGTGTCAGGGGCCTTAATTCTCCCTCTGACATCTCCTCCCACAGAGCATGCTGCGTCATGAGGGTGGAAATTTAAAAGGAACCTTAGAGTGGCTATAATTGGTAGTTTTATAATCTATGTATCATGTGACAATGTGAGTGGGGGGGTTTCTTGTAATGTAATCTACCTAACCTCGAGAATTATCACCTGAATCTGCAGCTCCTCTCCACGTTTATACCCGGTTTCAGCTCATTGTTTAGCTGTCCGGCAACTCTGTTTTCAGCTAGAAAAGCTCCAAAAACCATCTGTACATGACTTTCTCATCTCCAAACGAACAGACGGACACGGTCAGCAACTAGCTGCCAAACATGTGGAGCATTTAGCTGCTAAAGAGCCAGATATTTCCTTCAGGCGTTGGTCGAGGCCAACAACAGATGAATCATAATGTTGTTCTGTAATTGCTGGATGTGTAAATAAGCAACTGTTTGCTAACAAGTTCAGCATATCAGGCGATGACATGTCATTGTTGTGTTCACAACTTGTTCCAGCAGCCCCCAAGTGGCCAAAAAAAAATATATGACCTGACTTTGAAGGTTGAATATTGCAAGAATAAACCATTTGAAGACATAGAACACAGCTTTACCTCACCACACACAAAAATACATTAGGTCATTTCATGGATTTTGCTTTTACTGTTCAGATGAAGATGGAAACGTTTTGGATGCCTCTGAGTGTGTGCTTGTCTGCTTTTGTCTGCACTCATAAGACGGCTTCAAAAAACATCAGAGAACAGTGCTGCTGCGAACAGGGCATCACAACCTAAGAACAAAACCTCTGTAAAATCAGATCTTTATCCCTTTAGTCCTTATGTGTCAACACTCGCATTCTGCACCGAGATTAGTTATTAGTGTGTGTTTCTACCACAAACGTGTTGGGGCCCCTTCACTTTTACATGCCTGTGACCCACAGACTCGCTGGGAGAAGTGACCCGGAACGAAACCCAGTAAGGCAGGTCAGATGTCCGTTTGACACACTCTCCGCAGGGGGGACAGGAGGGGCAGGAGGTGGGTCAGATAGTAAGCAGGTGGGATGATGCACGATGAGTCACACCAGGCCTTATTTACAAAAGCTTAAACAAACACAAACCTATGTGTATGGCATTTAGTGCCCTTTTTTATGCAATGCACCCACACTGACACAGGGAAACACACTTGTGTTGCTAGTTGTGGGTAACAAACCTTCTTAGCATTGCTTTGCTGCTGTATTGTACTTCAATACCACAAAAAATTTAACAATGTTAACAACACTCATTCATTCCATTCATTCAACATTCATCTTATGTTATCATCAAAGTACCATTATCACATTTCACTATGCTCACTTAAGGGAAACTGTTTCTCTTAAGAACTATTGGGGGAGCTATTGTTATATGAAAGTACATCCCATCATAACCATTATAAGATACTGCAGAGGGTTACAATTTACATTAGATAGGCAAATATAATGTAGCAGTGCCGTGGGGTGGTCTTTCAGGACAGTTAATATGACTCCACATTTATACAGAATTAACATCACTGTAACCTTACTGTTTTGTTGACAGTATATTAATATATGTGGAAATAATAATAATAAATGCAAAGTTGATACATTTTAAATGTTGTTCTTTTCTTATTGAAAACCCAATATAAGTACTGAGTGGGAACCATTCCCTTTGCTATTATCTGGGCTTGCACATTTGATGAAGGTCACAAAATCTTCAGATGACCATGAAACATTCATATTACACCAAATATATATAATATTATTATATAAATTATAATATAAATATTTCATGTTTATATATTATATGGGCTATGGCTCAACAAACATATATTATTTTTGTCTCCTAAAACATCAGATACAGATAGACAGACATACAGATAAATGTATACATACAGTAACATTAGCCCACGTGTTTTGGGTCAGAAAGATCTCAGAGAAGTTAATCCTTTGATGAACAAACTGTTATAAAACTAAAATAAAATAAATCCAAATAGACCCATTTTGGATTTGAGAGGGGTAGTGCTGTTATCATTACATTACATTACATTACATTTAGGCATTTAGCAGACGCTTTTATCCAAAGCGATCTCCAAAAATAAGAGCTTTACATCAAGTGCATAGAACCATGATTGAAAACAACAAGACGTCTCATCAGACTTGTAAGGGCTGGTGATGAATCACAAGTGCTACAAGCAGGTACATCGCTGCCAAATGGCAGAATCAAAGAGCATTAAATCAAAGAACCAATGATCTTAGTACATTATCAAATACAATACATTCAAACTAGCAATATCATCAAACTAGCAATATCACTCCACTATGGTATTGTGCATTTATGCTATATTTATAGAAACAATTTGTCATTTAAGTGCTATTGTATTCCTGTAACAAATGAGTCTTTAGTTTTTTACATACCAATACATGTGGAAACATTGAAAGGATTAATACTTGAGTTTATATTAACAATGAACCTACAGACACAAGCTATATAGCTGCAAAGTTACCTCCAGAACAGCTTAGTCAAAACCTTTCTTATGTACTGTAACAGTTTGAAATGTTTGCCGCAGTAGTCTAGAAGCATTTGACAGAACACACATATCAGGAATTTCATCTTGCCCTTGGACCCATCACTACATACTCTTGGGCCAAACTGATGACCCATTGCAGACCCTGACACGTTTAGTTTCAGAGACCACACTCAATAAAGTTACAGTACAGTGAAACTGGTAACCGTTGACCGTAACGGGTCAAAGATGACTGAATTTATATATGGTGACTAAATGAGGCAACGAGGGACTGGTGTGCAGGAACGTGCAGGGGTGGGAACCTCGAGGGAGTTGACTGCTGGACAGATCAGGAATAGCAGGGTCTGGAAAGTTTCCCAATTCATATACTGTAGTAGAGGAAGAGGGAGACAGTGTAGAAGGACTTTATCTGACAAAATGTCTTATGTGTTGATCATGAGTTCAAAGCAAAGGTTATTTTGTTATTATGTAAGAAAGTAATTACTATTGATTTCCCATGTGTTTTGTTACCAATATAATGACATGCCATGTTTTTAAAAGTGTAAATAGGCTTGTTTTTGATGTTCAGTATATTTGCGTAAGTGAAAGTCTTCCCCTTTGTGTGTGTGTTACTTGCATGCTGCCTGTTGAACTGCAACAATCAATACCACACGGACTTAGACTAACCAAATAAACACACAGTACAGCACTGTTATTTGGGTACTTTTACATCAGTTAAATAGCCTCATACATTCTTTCATTAGCTTATCCAGCTGGCACAGAAAAAAAATCATCTGTCTCCTTAGATCACAGTAGATAGTGGCTTATTTTTTAATTAATTAGTTATTTTGTACTTTTCATAATGTAGTTCAGGGTTGTCATTATTATCATCATTGCTGATATCTGATGTAGTGTGGTTTGAGTTAAAGGGAAACTCAACTGATTTTAAAATCTGTGTACAGGCCTTGGGGAGTACTACTGCATTTCTGGAAAAAGAGGGAGCTACAAAAGGGAGGAAGCCTCAAGTGATGTCACTTGAGTCAGCATCAGTGGGGGCTGAAGACTACAAATCTGGGGGTGTAAAGTAAACTACTTACTACTACTTACTACTCATCTGTGGCCCACTCCTCATCCCTGATTGAAGCTAGCGGCTCGAGGCTACTTACCCGCTACAAACATGTCACACCTAAATCTCCAACCTTACTGTCAGTGCTCGATTTGCATTGTGGGTAATGTAGACACCAGGTTTTGACAACAATAAAGAACTAATTGAAAGATGACATCACTGCTTTTTCTGCATCAAGTCTGATATATACACACACACACACACACACACACACACACACACACATATACATACATATATATATACACACACACAGTGTGTATATATATATATATATATATATATATATATATATATAGTCCTTTTACAGATGTGGGCTAACTACTGTGTTCTGCTGTGTGCTGTTTTCTATCCACTAGGCCTCTGTTGTAAACTTTGCATGGGGCAGGTAAGGAAGAATTATATTTGGCAAAATACAATTGTTGCTTGCCCCTAACAATTCTGATTGGTTTCATTCTTCTTTATACTGTAGTGCAGTTACTGTAGATTTTTACTCTCAGTGCATGGGACTAATTAGGTGTGTAATGCTACGATCTGGTTTAGTTGGGCAACATTTCTGGAAGGAAGCTATGTGGTGGCACTATGGTCTTTACCTTAATGGACAGGGACTTTCTGCCTGAACAGTTTTTGGAAGAGCTGAGTAGTGATCCATCCTTCCCACTGTCTTCATTCTGGGGTCATGCACTTATTTGATGGGGGTCAGCTGACAGCCCATATCCTGCTCAGCAGGGTGGATTATATTAGAAACTTGTCCTTGGATCAGGGGCATATGGAGATACTGTACATAAAGAGCAAGTGAAAAAGTACACTAGGAAGAACACAAAGCAGGTGCTCCTGTTACACGGGTAGGCAAGCAATGTTCACATGTGGGGGGAAGAATTTCCCTCAAAATTAATTAAAAACAAAACCAGCGTGTATCCACCACACAGGTCTTCATCAGGGCTAAACTATTTTAAGTACAAGCTTCATTCAAAGCCACATTCAGCTAGCTCATTACACTGGTAATCACTTAATGACATTGGATTTATTTTTCCCTTCAGGTTGTTTTATTAGAAACAATTTAACCATCAGTACGTACTGACAGGGGGTTAGAAACAAGTCAGTGAACATGTCAGAACATACAGCAAAAACATACCAGCAGCTAATACTGTATCATCAAACACACATTTTCTTGACAATAATATTAATTTGCCTAGCAAGATGATATGATTGGGTAATTGTTTGTGCTAATTATTTCACCTTCAATTCCATGTTGAAAGTAATATTAAAAATGAATAGGACTTCTATGTATAGAACCCTGCCCGCTGATATAACCCCTCCCAGATTGTTGCTCTACTGAAGAGGAACAGAAATGGCACCTAATTAGATGCTACCTTAATGTCTTACTCAGTTTCTCCCCCTCTCTCCCTGTCTTTTTGAATATATTCCCTCTCACTCAGTCTCTAGTGACCAGCATTGCATTGTTCTGATAGATGGAGTATGCCCTTGCTGGTAGCTCTCTCTATCTCCATTTTCTTTTACCCCCAAACCTTCTCCCTCACCCACCCATTTGCTGTCTTTCTTGATGATGAGTGATAAGTAGACCAGTGCTGGTACCACTCTCCTGCTCTGTCACTCATTACAATCCCCTCCCCTCTTTGTCCCTTGATTTCTCTCATGTTATGATAGATGGGTCACGGCCTAGCAGCTGCTTGCTAATCAATCTGCTTGTCAATAAACCTGAGACTGCTCTCAGCAGCAAGGCAAATACACCACTGCCTGTGTGTGTGTGTGTGTGTGTGTGTGTGTGTGTGTGTGACGATGTGTTAGTGTGTGATGGGTGTGAGGATAGAATTATTATATTGTTAAATGTGCATGGCAAAAATTCTGCCATCTTGAATACATTTGGCTGTTCTAAGCCCCACCCCCTTGGTTACTTTGATATGTCTGATAAACTTTTCCTTTCTCATACTTTATGTAATTTGGTTGTGATTATTTGAGCTACCTTTTGTACCATTTGGTCAGTTTTCACCAATAAAACATTTTATTCCAATAAAACGGTCCCTTCTTTCTTTCCGAGTAGTATGATTGAGATTGACAGGGAATTTCAGCGGGCTAAGGTTGACACGCAATGGCCGATAACCAACCAACATGAACCAAATGTTGTTTCAGGTTATTACAACTAACCAATTTTTAAATCTGTCATGGCTCTGTGACCTTACATCTGTACTTATGAGGGAAAACTGTTAAGGTTTATGTTGTGTTCATGCAATGTCAGCAGAGAGACAAGAACAGGAAAACCTACCATTATTCCAGTTTGGAGCATTCACACCTTATTCCAAGACGGTAACCCTCTCAGCTAGCCCTGAAAAATATCCAAAATTTGCTTTGGTTGCTGTTGGTTAACACGTAAAACAGCGATAGTTTGCTGCCATTTTTGATTTTGTTTGTTGACACTAATGTAGAGGACATGAACATTTTTTTCTGATTTGGTCTAAATAATATGACCTGAAAGTAGCATTATCTTAAAGACTTATTTTATTTTATGACTCCTGTTGTTTTTCAGTGATATTCGTTTGTCTAATTATACTTGGTATTTTGGTTGGTATTCAGCTAGACACACACACACACACACACACACAGACATACACGCATATTTATATACACAGTGGCAGATTGACCATTCAGTCATTTTTTAAACAGAATCTTCAATTTCACACAGAAGTAAACACAAGCAGGCTTTCTAGCTAAAGACCAAGGATTTTAAGAGGAAAGGAGCTTTGAGCTTTTACAACACTATATTTGTGTGATACCTAAAGAATTTGCTGAATAAGGTTTTGCATGAAGAATGGCAGATAGCAGCATGTGCTTAAGACTGAATGCATTTCAACCCTGTGTACCTTAATCCAAGGTAAGAAATCACATGGAAGCCCAATTTAGATGGCTGAAAATTGGTGAGCTTACCCACAATTTGTGACTACACAGCACACAAGGCTGTACTGCCATTAATCTAAGGGACCTTCAAAAAGGCAGCATCATTCACCCACCACCTAAATGTTACAGGAATATGTGAATGTCTGGGGTTGTCAAGTTGGGACCTCCCATCACAGATGTTTGGATGAATTAGACACACCACACTTCCAGAAGCTCGACAGCCATGTCTGGACTTCCAATTCAAACCATGTCACTAATAGATCTCCAAAAGTAATCATTATTCTCTTATATGTGCAGTTAAGCTGATCTCTAGTGTCAGCATTGCTTTCTGTTCTATAAAATCCCTACTGATTTCAACAGCAATTCAGCAATTGGGCCAATGACAAGGCTGACACTTGGCTTCAAACAACCTCAAAATCCTGTATCAAGAATGTAAGGCTGGTATGATAAAGCCAGCACCAAAGGTCAGAAACTGCACTGTTTCAGCCAGTGTATTAACCCTCAAAAGCCTTAACATTTCATTTATATTCTGCTGACAAACAACCAACGCAATCATGCTCCTATTACTGTGGGGAAATCCAGCTGGTTTGCACTGATTGAAGAGCCTGGCCATGTTGGCCATGAACTGGTTTTGTAGTGTTGATGGAGCCTTTAGGGTTAAAATCTTGATTACAATACTTAGAATATGTATATGCAACCTCAGCTGTGGGAATACCCTTTCTTTGGTAGTAATTAGAAAATGTTAGCATGCTAACACAGTCAATTGAGATGGTTAACACCTGAAAAAGATCTGCATGTTAGAGTCAGCATTTAGCTCAAAGCATGCTTTACTTAAGTACAGCCTCACAGAGGCTTTGTCTTGAATTTGAATTCTTTACTAATTTATAGTGATTCAGCATTAGAAATTGGCTGTCAAATGCTGAAGTAATAACGCCCTTGTTGGGAACAATGAGTGCAACAAGTCAAAAAAATCCTCAGGGGAGTCAACAAAACATCAGACTTTTACACTTTATAAATTACTTCAAGTTTCCTACCAACAGTTAATGTTGGTTTATTTTAACCACTACCAGGATTGTTCCCTAACCTTAACCAATAACCAATATTTTAACCCAAACCACAGTGTCTTCCTAACTCTAAACAAGGCATTTAGAGCTAAAATCTGATCAAATCTTAAAGCTGGACTGGTGTAAAATTTCAACATATTTTACTAAATTAGGTTACTATAATTTGAGATCTCTTCTTTTTTCTTGCTTTGGCCCCCTTCAAGTTTTAAAGGCCTGGGAGTCTACATACTGCATGTGTGACTTTATGTAGGCAGGGTAGGGGGCAATTTCCACCTTGGAAAGAAATCCTGTGTTGAAAAATGAGGATTAGTACTTTATAGACAAAACAGTGCCAAGACATTTAAGCTGTACATAAAAGACTGCCACTATTAACATTCTTATTGTAGTTTATCCTCAGTCCAAAAACATTGCCTATGTAAAGATATTCTGACATGTTTCTCTAATGACATGTGTGAATCTGCTGCTTGTGTTTGCTTGTAGTAACACATGGTTCCAGTATTTCTCTCCCTGTCCTTTTGTGGCATCTATTAACATACATCACAGCAATTAGCAGTTTTGAAAGCTTAAATGCTTTGGAAACTATGGAGAAATGCTGCATAGTAATTAATAACGGGAAGAATGTGGAGTAAAATGAGTGGATGAAAGGCTATGTGTTATGGTCCCAGAACTTGGTTCCTGTTTTATTTTGGTAGTCAGTGTGTTTGGGATCGTGTTTCTTGTGTCTTCCTGTCTTTGTCTGGTCCCCTCCTTGGTTCATTGGTGAGCATTGTAACTGTATCAAAAAGCAATTTCCCTTCTGGGATTAATAAAGTATTTCTGATTCTGATTCTTGGTTCCAAGGAGGGGTTCTCCTCTACTCACCTGTGTCTGATCCTCTCGTTTACCTCCCTTATATACAGTGGCCCCTTCCCTTTGTGTGGTGTCGGATCAATGTCTTTGTTAGTCGTTGTTTGTGTCGTCGTGTTCGTTTGCTCCTTGCTCCTTGCTCCTTGCCGCTTGTCGCTTGCTGCCAGACACCTCCTTTTTGGTTTGTACAGATTCCCTGTTTTTGGTAGTTTTGTCGTTGTTAAATAAATCCTTTGTTGCTGTAACTGACGGTCTGCGTTTGGGTCCGTTTCCCGCTGCCTCAGGGCAGATCCTAAGAGTTATTGTTTCAAATTTGAACATCATTTATTTAAAAACACAAGGAAAATACTCAATAGCCTCAACAGGTTAAAATGCAAGTCACTTAAAATGGTAAAATGTAATTACAAGTCTGAACGTTGCCTGCAGGCAACATTGTACCATTGTGGAACAACCTAAAAGAATGAATGTGTTGAGTCTAAGGCTCACTGCTTATGGAAATCATGAAGCAGTTCTTCTCAGCAGTGAAGCATAGATAAGTGACACACTTTGAACACTGCACTTCACTATACCCTTACAGCCAGGGTATTTGCACCGGCCCTTTTTCTCCACCCACACAGGCCAATGGTCAGTGTTGTCCTGACGCACTGGTGTTGATGGCACTGATGAGGCAGGACCTTTGCGCTTCTTCTCAGCCACATCTTTGCCAACCTTCTGTTATGGTCTCCCCCTCTTCTTCAAGACTTTCCTCTCGTTGCAAGTTGCCTTTGCAACTTCAGCCTTCAATTTCAGCAAGCTGTATACATCTTTCTTTGGGACACCACAGTTCACGCATTCACTAGAGTGAAATCCATCATGTGGTACACAATCTTGTGATACCACTTCCTTGACCTGACCTTTGTTCTGTACAGAGCAATCAGCGAGTCTAGAAGGTCCACTCCTCCCATACTCTTATTGTATGCCTGCACGACACTTGGGCAAGTAACCTGCACTGCTTTTTTTTCATCTTATCCCATCTTTGCACGGGGATCGTTGGGTTGGCTGAGGCAAAGGTTGAGAGGAGATGGACAGCACGGTTGTCATACCATTACACTGCCTGGAGTTGGACTCCATCATGGCTTGTGGCTTTTTCTTCAAAGGCTCCCCTGTCTTTCTTCTGTATGGCTTTATCCTCAGAGAAGCTGCTCCCTGCCAGTCGATTCTGCTGCACTTTTCCAACACAGTGGATCCTTCTCTTTTGGAAAATTGTCTGGAGCTCCACACTGGTGAACCAGTTATCAAAGCCTGCAGCTCGTCTTCATCACTACTCAATTCTAATTCTAACATCAACTGGGAGTGCTAGTTCTACCTTCTTCCTTCTTCCTTGAAAATTATGATGATTGGTATGATTCATCAACAGTATATATACCTAAATACACAATACCACAATGCCATGGTGAATCCATAACGTAACGGTGTTGCCTCAAGGCAACATTTGCAATTTACCATAATGGTACAGTGTTACCTCAAGGCAACATTTGCATTTTAACAAGTTTCCATTACTTAATTAGCGAATAAAGTACATTAGATATTAACCTTCACTCATATATTTTTGTGAATCAATTTTTTTTCTAGACTGAAAAAGGCCAGGAAAAGACATTTTCAGACAGTTTTTGTGGAGAGAAATGGTTGAGCTGCTCCTTGTGGGGCAGTCTGCAAAAAAGGGTTCCAGCATGGCCTCCAGAGAGTCATGTGACAAATTCAAACACTGCTATTGGTTCCTAATGGTCCTGGCAATTTGTCAAAGTACGGC
>JAVQJL010022900.1:0-11698 GCA_036024295.1 Nannoperca obscura | reverse complement strand
GTAGTAGTAGTATCAGTAGTACTTGTAGTAGTATCAGTAGTACTTGTAGTAGTATCAGTAGTACTTGTAGTAGTATCAGTAGTACTTGTAGTAGTAGTATCAGTAGTACTTGTAGTAGTAGCAGTAGTACTTGTAGTAGTATCAGTAGCAGTACTTGTAGTAGTAGTATCAGTAGTACTTGTAGTAGTAGTATCAGTAGTACTTGTAGTAGTATCAGTAGTACTTGTAGTAGTATCAGTAGTACTTGTAGTAGTAGTAGTAGCAGTACTTCTTAGGTGCTATGGAAACCAGTCAAACTGCAGGTGTAGAGCTGAAAGCAGTCTGTGGTGATGTGCAGAGACTGAAGTTGCAGGAACCAGCTGGAGGTGAGCTGCCCTGCTCCCGGAGTAAATGTGGGTGGATGTTTCTGCGACACAGCGGCCTGCTGAGTGGGAGGAAACGCTCAAAGATTACAATATCTGTCTTAAATCAGCCTTTGTTCTGCTTATTCCTCCACGAACGCAGACCTACTGGAAGCCCGCATTAACCGGTTTCATCTCGAAATATAAACTCCTTACTTTAAACCACATTATAATCTTTCACAGTCGAGTGAAACCACAGGAATACGTTCAGAGTTAGAAGAACTCATTAGGGCCCTTCATGTGTCTGCACGTTGAACAGTTAGCTTTTAGCTTCTTAGCTCATTTAGTGGATGTCTATGGGATCCAGTATAGCAGCACGGAGAGCATAAGACTTTAAACTAGGCATACAAACAAGAACACTGGTGGGGATGTTTCGCAGGTATTTGGTTGTAAAAGCAAAACTTCTGACCTAATGGTGGCGCTATAGGACAAGTTTCATCAAATTGAATGCCAACTCATCTGGTAGCACTGTCAGGTTCCAGCTTCTCTTCTGTTCTGGACTGCTGGTCGAACAAAACAAGCCCCACATGCACTTTAGCTTAGTGATAATTAGCTAATGTTAGCATGCTAACATGCTAAATTGAGACGGGGCAACATAGTAAACGAGTTTATTTAGTTGATGTGTATTTTAAAGGCCACATTTAGATGCAGTTTTATTTTACTAACTGAGTATTTGTGCATAAATGTGAACACTTCCAGGTTGTGAAAGCTTCCAGTGCTGCAGTGTTTCTACCTCCAGCAGGATCCACACGCTGTTCCACATCCGTCCACACCTCTGAGCTGCCACATGCAGCCCAATGTGCCAACACGGATTATTGTTAGGGAGATGTTTCACAGCATCTTCTCAGTTTAAGACAAACATTCACCACAAGGAAAGAAAGAACGCACCACTCCCACTTCATAACTCCTCAAGTATCTCAGCTGTGCCGTTTCCAGAGAGTGGAGGCAATAATTCATCTCTGCTGAGGGAAGGAAAGCCCTGGTTATTCCCCCGGCAGGGCAGAGCACAGTAGATTAGAGCAGAGAGTCGGTGACCAGAAAAGGAGAATGTGTGTCGAGACGTTTTTAGAATGAGTCAGACAAACCTCGGCCTGCTGGGATATCACATCTGCAGACACAGATATAAGGAGGAGGGGTTGGAGGAGGGAGAGTTTAATCTTTTATGTGTTCTTGCAGCTTGGATTTAAGTGTTTCCTGTCACTGCCAACCTCAACAGAACCAATTAAACTCTTATTCCAGCCCCACAGCACCGCCATGTAAATGGAAAACCAGTGTTTTTTGTCTTATTGTCGATTAGAGGCTGTCATCAGACTGAGCTCCACGCCAGGACGCCTCATGGGGTCCCAACATGCTGTTTTCCCTGCAGACAGATGGCCGCTCTCTGTTCCTTACAGAGGACAGAGGGCCGGATCCGGTTTGTTTGCTTTCTTTACGTCTGTAATTGTTGACAGTGAAGAAGAGGAAGAGGGCAGCTGCTGGCCGGAGTCCAGCGTGACGAGGTTTCATCTGCTGCAGCACAGCTCCGATCAGGAGCATCGACACTGTCAGTGTGTCGCAGCAGGAGCACCCACCAGGGCACGCTCAGAGCTGGAGTAACACACACTGGAACAGTTTCAGTCTTCTGGGACGCGTCCAAGACAAGTTACTCGTCTTCATTGGCACAAGTCAAATCATTCAAATGTTACAGCATTTCAACGTTTTCCTTTCAAAAACGCTGTTTTTTATATAACAAGTCCTTTTTAATGCAGAGGCCTAATAATGAAATATTCCAGCTGTGTGGCTCTGCATGGCCCGCCTGTCGCTCTCTTATTAATGCTTTATTATAGAATCCAAAACCTGAGACTGCCGTGTTTCTGCCTTTTAAACAGTAAGTAAACCTAATTCTGCTGCAAGCCTAGCTTCCAGCATAATCCAGGAGGCTTGTGAGCGATTACTGCACAGCGTAGCATGGATAGCAATGTGCATGCACGTGGTGCTGGTAGTCCGCTCGTGCCAGGGATGAGCGGATGCATGGGAATCTATTCTGTTCTGTAAGCGTCTAGAAAGAGAACAACGCGTCTATAAAACAAGCTCCTGAAGCTTCAGTAATACAAGTTAAATGGTCTCAAACATTGTGTTCCCTTCTCCAGAAGGGATTAACAGACCTTTTCCGACCACAGTGCACGTTCAGCTGTTTTCTATTACACACAGTATCTGATGCAACGCTGCAGAAACCAGGCTGTGACAGCGAGGTGGGTGTAGGCAGGGTTATCACAGTTTATAATACAGTTGTTATTCGGCTTCATTCGAAGAGGGAAATCTAATGACTGGATGGAAAAAACCATCAGTTTGTTAGGATTTGTCAGAGGAACAGACTCAAATCACAAACAGATGTGAGGATAGGAGGTGATTGAGTACACGCAGTTGCTTTTCATGTTTTCATATTATATCCTGTGAAAGGATCTAACTTCTTTGGATATCTGAGCTTCTTCAAGTGGGAGTCACACATGTGACACAACACAAGTAAACTCAGTGGGGTTTAAAACATCTGCATTAATAAAAGAGGTCTGGAGGTCATGGAAGGCAGACTGTAACATGGAGAAGGCCCGGTTTGCAGGAGAGCACATAAGAACATAAAAACAGACACTGAAAAGTTTTATTAATAATTAATATTAATAAGATTTATTATTGTTAATGTACAGAGTGAATAGCAGGGGGCCTGATGTAGGTCCTTGTGGGACACCTGGAAAGTATCCATTTATAAACTTGATATTTCTTTCTGCTCCCAGTTCTTCTACAGTGATAAGATAAGATGAACCTTTATTAGTCCCTCAGTGGGGAAACTGCAGCACTGCAGCAGCAAAGGTGACAAAACAGTAATAGATTTAAAAAACTGCATGCAAACAATAGAACATAAAATAAATATATACACAAAAACTAATGAATTTACATTATTATTGAATTTATTGTTAAATGTTGGTGCAAAGTGGCAGCTCTACAAAGTGCCTCTGTTCTGTTTTTGGGACTAAACACTTTTGTCCTTGTGGAAATATCTAGCGTTGCAGAATCTACCTTTGTCCAGGACTCCACTGGAAGAAGATCAATACACCGACAAACAGTACAACAGCACAGACGTCAATACACATCAAGTGTTTTTAGGGTGGATTTGTCCTTTAAGACATACTTGTACTGTTTTCTACCCGTGCTATTAATATCTTTCTGTGAACATAGCTGAGATTATAGCTCAATACCACCTCGAGGGATTTGTAAGGGCCATTAAAATCAAAAAAGCTGCATATTTCTTGTGTTTGCAGGTCTGTCTGGAGGCTGAAAATAGTGACGTTCCTCTCTCACACTCTTTTCTTCTTCTGCTTCTCTTGTACAGTTTGAGATAACTTGACTTCCCCAGATGTGATTTCACTGAGCCGGCATGTTACTGCAAGAGTGATAACTTCATTACACTTTATTAACCACCAACAGCTGGAACCACTGTATTTGATGGATTTATATAATAATAATACTACTAATAATATCCTCTCTTAAAGCTCTGCAGGACTGTGAGGTGCTATGATGGTGCTGAACCTGTAATATACAACAGAAAATCAGACTTTCGTCTTTTCAAACACAACGTTGTGTTGTAGAAATAATAGAAAACGTTCAAGGCACAGGAAAGTGTGCATAAATCCTAATGGTGTTGTGCTTTGTTTAGCACTTTTCCTTCCATAGATACGTGCTTAAACACAGACAGTACGAAGATCAATTAGATAAAATAATAAATCAAAGATAGAAGGAGGTACTTCATGAAAACCTAAACTTGAGAAGAGCATTTATTTTAGGTCAGAAATAAACTTTGAGCAAAACCATTTAATGACTTACGAATGATTAACTGAGCTTCTGACCACAGTCTGGCAGCAGCAGCAGGACGCCCATGAAACGATGCTGAAATTGGGGTAATTTGTTCTCCTCTCGTAGCTCCAGTAAAAAGCCCGGCGGCTCCGTTTCTGGACCAAGTGAGTTAATATAAGTGCTTTTTTTACCGAGTGCTGAATATAAAGAAACAATAATGAAGAACGAAACACTGATGACAGCAATGATTTGATGCTCAGCAGAATAAAAGCTTCTTTGGTTTTCAATGAAGCCAAGTTAACATTCAACCTTTATCGATTTATTAATGTATGGATGAAAGATGTGAACTCAGCTGATACGAGCTGCTGGGATGTGGGGGGGGGGGGGGTAATGTGTGTGTGTTGCACGCTTGAAAAGCTTTTCGATTGAGTCAGCGTGACACATTTATGGATAAAAGGCATCCACCTCCTCCTCCCTCTGGAAAAGGACAAACTCATTACACGTGCACCTCTAAAGCAAACAGCAGAGGGCTTACACCGCGGGGAAGGGGCTTTAGGATCAACACCACCAACTCTCCAGCCACCGTATCGCTCTGTGCAGACCTCCCAGACCTGATGCTCACAGCTGCACGATCAGCTCCAACATGTGCTCGTCGTCTCCTCAGCGTTGCTGTGACAGACAAGAAGTAGGCCAGGAGAAACCCTGCAGCCTGCGAGGGACGGCTTCTACCTTTCCACTCATCAAACGCCGGAGATATCTTCTTCTGAACCATTCAGCTCCACGAGAAACTACTCAAAACATGTTTCTGAGGCTCCGCCCATACAAATAAAAGCCCATTCACGTGCTGTCGAAACAGGAAGCAGGTCGTCTGCAGGCCTGGAGGTTTCCTAACCAGGTGCAACCGTTAGACAGGAAGGGATGGGATTCATTATTAATGTTGCTGGGAGTCCAGGCTGAAACGGGTCACGTGATCCGGGCTCGACCAATCAGGGGAAGGACACGTCGTGGCTGATAAGAGCCAATCAGGAATCAAACACAATCCAGAGTTTTCAAAGTGAAACAGGTTTTCAGGGTTGCAGCGTGGACGTGTTCCAGGTTGTCTCAACACAAAGCAGCTGTGCAGGAAGTCAGACATGTTGGTCATCGATGCACAGCACTAACGTGTTCACTGCTGCCGACGACCACAACAACGTCGCATCAGAAACACTTAACCTCTCAGATCCAGTCGATAACTCTCACCGACTAGTCTGAACGTTATTAATCCCAGAGGGGAAAGTGGAGCCATTACAGAGGCAAACCAAAGGAAGCAGATGAAGCACAGTGTTAGTCAGCTGAAGAGCCCGTGAGCAAGGCACCAGGTCGATCCCACCGACGTCATCCCACTCAGAAAACACGGGGGAGGGGGGGTTTGCTTTTGCTGACTAGAAGCAGAACGTCTCTAAACGAGCCGCCAGACGAGCGAGATTACCAGACATCTTGGAATCAGCTGCTGTAGCAGAGAGCTCCTGTCTGCTAATCCCTCCAATCTGTGATTCCACGCTGATAATTAGATTAATGTGCAACAAAACCACTCAACAAACAGCAAACTCAAGCACAGCCGGAGTGGAAGTACGTACAGTCTCTCACATACAGGTACTCGTTATCACTTTGTGGTACTTTATCCTTCTGCTGCACAAGATTACTCACAGCTTTACAGATTTCACATTAAAAACATAATAATCTTGCAAAATACGATACTGTGCTGTTTAAATGCAGCTGCAGCATCAGTAATGAAGTGAAATCCGTCACTAAAATCTCAATCCTCCCTCTAAAAAGTGGCACTGGTGTGTTTGCAGAGCGTCCCGGCGGAAGCACACGGCAACACTGCATTTACCTGTCGATTAATCCCTCACCTGTACCTGCAGCAGCTCACTGTGCTGTTTTCAGTCTGAACACAATCATTTACATCTTTTCTTTTACTTGCCGGAACAATCATCCTCGTGCTAATTAACATATTTGTTTCTTGCCGAAATGTATTTCTTTGATGGTTTCCAACACACGACCGCGGTTATGAATGTTACATTTCTGCTGCTACGGAAGAAAATAAAAAGGTTGCATTTGCTTTCCTACAGATTACAATAGATTTCCATTCACGCAGCAGACTGTTATAACCTGGCTTAGCAGCGTTGGCTCTCAGTGGGCGTGTGACACAAATAGATTAAAGTGTGGCAGCCTCTGTTTACCTGCCTGTCCGACTGCGTCCGTCACACCGGACCTGCTCGGACGGATTTATCCGAGGTCTTGCGCTGTTTACTGGCTCAGTCGGCTTCATGCGTCCAAGTGAGACGACGCCAATCCAACTAAACAGAGACGCTGAGCTGCAGCTTCAGTAGGAGGGACAGTAGAAACTGGACCAACTACAGGAGGGTTCATAGGGACGGGTAAAGACCGGACTGAAGGGAAATAACACACCCTAACCCTGCAGGGACAACAGACAACTGTCAATCTAGTGGACATGCTTCCAATAACCTCTGAGAATAAATGAAACTGTATCAGACGTCAAACCTCTTTGCTGTATAATCCTCTCCCTCTGAGCATCTGGGTTCTTAAAAACTAAAACTAAAAGCTGTTGTTCCTCTTAGACAAGAGTCCAGGATATAAGAGTCAAAACATCTACACAGGCTGAGGAGGCCGTGTTGAGGGTTTTCACTTGTTAACATCATCTTAATGAAACACGACGCACACTAGAGGAAGTCAATTCTGTCTTTTTGATTCTTTCTGTAAGAATTTCCCAAAATCTGGAGGGATTTCTGTCTTCCACCTTCACGTAAACCCAATTCCACCTTCAGGCCAAAGAAAAAGGGATGTTATGTATGATCACACCCTCTGGACCTCCAAGTTTCTTATTGGAGGTCAGGAAGGAAACTACCCAGACAAAAAGAAGCGACTCTTCTGTTCCACCACATCCATTTTCAATTACAGCTACCGTCCTGCAGGGTTATTTTTAGCTGGGTATCTATAGCCTCATCCGTCACAGATTGCTGCTGCTGGTCCTTCACCTTTTCTATTATTTACACCTCCATTTAAAATCTGAGCTATTTCCCCAACGCTCTTCACCAGGAGTGTTTTACTCCTGCGGAAGCAAAATAAGCATCAGTTTTTATTGTAGATGAAAAGCAGCCATTCAGATGATTGGAAACAGGAGCAGAGCTGCAGCAAACCGACGCTATTCCCATGATCTCCGAGTGGCTACGTGGGAGTAAAGAGGTGTTGGTGCAGAAAGAAGAGAAATTAGAGCTCAGGCAGAAGCTTTTCACTTCAACATTGGAGGTTATTACAGCAACACGGCAGATGGTGCACGAGGGGATTCAGCAGAGCAGAGTGGTGACGTGAAGGTAAAAACACGACCAGCGGGAGCAAAATATTCAGCCTTATTGAAAACCCCCTCTAAAAACACCCAAAGCAGCTGAGCCTGCTGGTGATGCATGTTGCCCGTGGTTCCCTTCACAGCTTACTGGTTTCTTCACTACACTTCATGTCTCAATGTATCGTCAAACAGTCGCAGCAGAAAACCTTCCAGGAGAGAAAACCATGAATGTCCCACATCGTAAAAGCGACCGTCTTCAACAGCGGAGGTTTAGTTTTTGCACCGGCATTCAAATGAGAACTGAACCAGTGTTTCACAGCACAAAAGTACTCCTCTGGCTTCAAACACGGGTTTCTAAAAGGAAATACAAACTGTGGGATTACTGTAGGTTTGGGTCACTTCAACCACCTGAACACACCGACGGGTGCACCATCGGAACAAAGTGGTCTAAACCAGGTTGTTCATGTCGTTATTAAAGTCCAATTCAAAATCTGGGAACCCGTCGGCATTCGTCTGAAGAGGATTTGAAAGCAGATACATTTGTAAAAAGCTAATAAATCTCTATGCGACGGTTTCACCTGCATGCATCCAAACATCCAGTGATTGGTCAACACTCCTCGGACTAGAAGCTGAAAGCAGAATCTACCTTCATGTGCAGAGTCTGAAGCTCTATGACTGGATGTTTCTTACAGGAAGTGACTGCTCGTTGCAAAGTACGTGCTTTTAATATCAGGTACAAATATTACTTTAACTGACCAGCAGAAACGTGGATCAATAATTTATCGTTTCATTCAAAAAGGATCCGTCATCTTTGTGTGTTTGATAAAAGCCTGAAAGGCTGTTTTAGTCTCCTCCCCACCTGGTACCCAACACCAGAACTGAGCCTGAAAACCATCGAGGGTGTCCGTGGTTAATTTGTTCAAAAGGTATTTGAAATGATTTGTTTGGAAAAAAACATTCTTGACAATGAAGTAAAACTCCCGATGACATGATATTTTACTCATCTGGCGGCTGGAAGCTCTTTGGTTCGACGTGAAGGTCAAAATGAGCGGGATAAGAGTTTCACTCCAGCACACGACCTTTGAAAACGCTGCAGATCCGTTCACGCACGGTTTGTGTGAGGACGCCGGAAATCAGGCACAGTCTGTCCCCGAGTGCAGATTAAGCTTCAGATTTTACATAATGGCATTTCCCTGCGTTACGCTCCAGCTCCATGCTTTGCCAAAAAAACACAAAAAAACCCCATAATCCCTCTCTGTGGAGTGTCAACAAGCCGAGGAGATGAAACCATCAACCAGCATCAAACCATCATTTATAAAAAAACATGTTTCATTACAGGATTTTAAACCAATTAACTGCAAAGGTGGAGGAATCTGTTCTGCATGTCCAGACCTCCAGTTTTGGGGAAATTTCTCGACTCAGCGTTTCACCGTTCTGAAGCTACAGGAAGAGTTTCAGATCTCAGAGTCGCTCACTCTTAATCTTACTTGTGCTGTGAATTATTAAACTAAATGACTTCTCTGCTGCAGTTTAAGTATTGACTGAACTGCGCGTTGAGAAACACGTTTGATGACTTGAAGTTAGTCTAGTGGATCTCTAGAAAAGATAGTTCACAACTGTAAAAAGGACCTATTTGATCATCATATCATCACTGAAGCTTTTAAAGTGTTTATATAAACACCACTAAACTCACTTCATTGACTTTACATTTATTATCGTATCATTTTAATTGATGAATTTGTCAGGAAACATAAAAAACAAGCATCTCTTCTGTGTCGTTGCGTCATGATTTGCGACACCATTTTATCGGTCTGGTGCTGTTCAGTCTAGTAAAATACAGAAACATCCCATTATATTTGATATGTATAGAGTTCCTGAAGTGAGGACAGCACCGAGACGTTCACGGTCACCGTCATTGATTCAGTGTTTGGCCTCAGCTCCTCCAACGTCCTCCAACAAACAGGATGAAAGACGGATTCAAAAGCTCCCGAGTCGCAGACGCACATCCGTCTGGTTTAAGATCGGGAAACTGAGACCTGTTGGACATTTTGTGCAGGCGTCACCCGCCGTCGCTGCTGCAGGAGGAAGTGACACGAGGAGGAAGTGACACGCCGACAGCTGACCACGAACCGTGCAGGAAGAAGACAGCGACTTTGAGTTCGCTCTGAATACAGGAAGAAGACTGTGGACGCTGGGTGAGAGCTCACAACTGTGGTGTGAAGATTCTGACTTCATAGCTCCGAGAAACACCAGATCCTACACTTCCCATAATGCAACTGGGTACTGTCATTTGTTAGACTGCATGCCATATACAATGTGTATTTTATGCACATTATCTGAGCCCCTGTGACAGCACTGTAAATGTGCATGTCTGTTAGTTAGCTTAGCTTAAATCCTTTCGACTTCCATACAGTATTTGTCTGTGACGTTAGCAAAGGATCTTGTAGTTGTGCAATGTTGTCAGGCATAAGGAGAGAGAGGCAGCAGGGTTAGCTGTTCCCCGCCAGCTCCCAGATGGTCTGAGAAGGGTGTGTGAAGCGTGAAAGGAGGAAACAGAGTCTCTCTCTCTCTGGTTTCCTTGAAAGTTGTGGTTCTGAATACATTTAAGAGCTTGTCAACCGCCAAAACTACAGAAACTGTGATGTTTTTCTGCTCACAAACTCAATTAAACAAAAGATTAGTCCTAAATAAAATATGAAAAGAAAAGCAGGTGGAAGAGAACCTTTCTCCCTCTGTTTCAAAGCTACGTTACGCCGCCATCATGCTCACACAGCTACGAGGCATCGAGCGTCAGGGGCTGATTTATTGGAACCAAAGCAGAGCGCCGACTGGAAGGAGCTGCAGGCAGAAGAGCAGCTCGTCCTCTGCACAGTGTGCAGGGAACAGAAGCTTTCATGAACCGATCCGCTGGGGCAGAACCATGGAACCTATACAGTTTCACAACAACGCCAAAACATCTTCACGTTGAAGGTATTCTGGGATAAAATCTCGTCTTTCGCAATAAGGGGTGAGTAAACATACGTCAGCCGTCATTGGACCAGCAGATCTACACCCACAGTTCTTCGTGCTACTTGCATCTCGGCAGGATTTAGACAAACTGCATCTTCTGCTTGTTGGACTCAAACCCACCAGAACAGAACTGTGTGGTTCTCAGGGGAGCGCTCCACAACCGGTTGGTCCAGACAGGGACCAACCGTGGTGTTGCTGAACCAGCGCTGTCTGTATGGGATGTTTCACGTGAATCCTTGTGGGTCAGAATCCATCAGAGGGACCAGCAGGTCGCTCCACCAGTAACTATGGAAACTGCTGTCTACAACATAAAATACACTTCATGCAACAAAAAGGGAAAAGTATGGATCATAACTTTAAGAAGCATCACAGATGAGAACTACGTTTCTCCATTAAACATGTTGGTTTATTTTCAGTCGCACACCTGATGATCGGTCGCACCGCTGCAAGCCTTACGTGGCGGTCGAGCGTCCAGTTGGTGCAATAAACTCAAACACAGCCAACATGGCCGACAGTGAAGACCATTAACATTGAGATAAATACTGAAACTGTCTCATTGTTTGCACAGCTGGATGTGGAAGGAGAGAGGACGGTGCTGCACTGCTTGTATCCAGGCAAAACCTGTGAGGGAACTACCCACAATGCCTCTGTGGACTCTCATAAGCTGCCGCCCTCCCTCCTCTGAAACACACTCCAATGAGGCAGAGTGCTTAACTCAGCACACTGCAGGCCGAGCTGCCATCATCACGTTGGTCTGCTGCTCCCCGCTCGCTGTTTCTCAGCTTTCATTTAAAAAACGTGCGTCTGTGTTGGTTTTACATTTCAGACGGATGAGTTCAGATATACAGAAGCAACAGAGTGTGTTGTTGATACTGACAAGAACCAGGAAGGGGGATCATATTCCTCCAGTATCAGCTTCTCTACACTGGCTCCCTGTAAAATGCAGAATAGAATTTAAGATCCTTCTCCTCACATTCAAAGCGCTCAATGGTCAGCCGCCATCATATCTCAAAGAGCTCATAGTACCTTATCACCCTACTAGAGCACTGCGCTCTCAGAATGCAGGGTTCCTTGTGGTTCCTAGAGTCTCTAAAAGTAGAATGGGAGCTAGAGCTTT
>JAVQJL010022893.1:0-22099 GCA_036024295.1 Nannoperca obscura | reverse complement strand
ACACACACACACACACACACACACACACACACACACACACACACACACACACAAAAACAATCACATAAACGTACACACACTTGTATCCTTGTGAGGACCTTTTATTGACGACGTTCTCTAACAACAAGAGTAACCATGAACCGGCCTTCAACTTGGCCATTTAAATTCCCACTGTGAGTCTAAGCCCCTTGAAGAAGTAAGAATAAAGCAAAATAACCTCACTTTGCATTAATAACCCCACTCTGAAAGAATATATCTCAAACAGATCTTAGAGTGATAGATGCAAATATCTATTTTTTAAATCTCTTTGCTTTTTTCCCCCTTTTATCTCTTGACTTTTGCCTTTATGGACTACAGGTCTGAAATCCAAGTGAAAGTCCAAAAAGAAAAAGACAGAAAATCATCTCTAAAGCATCTCGGCACACTCTTCCACACATTTGTTCGGTCTCAGCCGTGACTTTGATGCCCACTGAGCTTCTGCGAGGGAATTATGCCCACATATATTCCAGTCTTAGAGAACATTTCACACTATTCACACTCAATACTCACACCACTGAATAAACGCTAAAGTTATACAGATTTGTCATTAAGTAGTGTGCATGAATGACTCAAAGACGATGGAAGACTGTGAATGAATAGGCATCCAACACAACATTACATCTAACACAGATGACGACATTACGTTAATGCTTTTGTGTGTGTGTGTGTGTGTGTGTGTGTGTGTGTGCGTCTGAGTCGGTGCTGACCTTGTTTGATTTCCTCTGCTGTTCTGTCGATGAGAACGTAGAGCGACCACACCACGCAGGTGATGGCGATGACATGGAAGGTTACCGAACACATGATCTTCCTCCTCTCGCTCGCGGTCATCTGTAGCTTCTCCCACTGTCACGCAGAGCACGAGAGGGCAAAGGAAGGACATTGGAGGAGGTCAAAATGAGGCACCAACAATACATTCACATGAAGCATGTCTTCAAATGCACACTTAAAAGTAATTAAAGTGTCGACTCGCTAGTACAATTTCAGGAGCAGCTCAGACTGTGAGCAAAATATTTGACTACTGTGATTAATATCTGATGCTACATAACGCTTCTTGGCAGTGCAAGACTGAGAAGAAAAGTGGCTCACAGGAACCAGCACACCAGGGTCCAGGTACCTTGTCTGTCACTGGCTTCACGACACATCATCAGGAAATGAGCCCAGCGTCACAAAGAAAACAATAAAATACAATGCAAGCACCGTCAGATCAGTTTTGTAAATAAGCTGTGTAGGCTCTCCCAACATCCAAATGCATTTCTCGTGTATTCACGAAATGATGAAATGGCACGATTGCAATGTCATTTTGACGAGAAGTGGCTACTGCAGATGAAACCAAGCCTCCTTTGATAAACACTTCACACCAAGACCGACATCCTCGCCTCATCTTGAATTTCTTTGCGTGCTCACACACGAACAACTTCAATGTTCACCAGCAGGATTCAGAAGCTATTACCAGCGGAGCATTTGTTTAAGGCCTTTTGTGCAGCTAATGAAGGGTGGAGGAATTTTAATTAGAGTGTCCTGCTATCTCCAGGCCACAGCGATTGATAAGAGACTTTAATGGAAGTGTACTGCCTCTAAACCATTTGAAATTAATCATAACCCCCACCTCGCCCCCCCCCCCCACACACACTTATGAAAACGGCTTCAAAGCTCAGTGTCATGCTTGTGTTATCTGCGTGACAGATTGGAGACAGCTTTTGGCATTTTCAGCTTCATAACGAAGGAGTGATGTGAGCTTAGTCGGGACACTTGGAGGCAGAGCTCCAACGACAGCCTGAATTTATCCACTAAGACTGAACTAATGAACGTGAGCATTAATTAACTTTCCTCTACATACAGACTGCGACTTACCTTGCGCAGCGGTTTGAGCTTGGTCTCCATGATAAAGTCATATTTACAGAGCTCACAGCAGCGAGTGTCAGAGCTCTTGATCCACTGCTGTAGACAGGACTGGTGGACGAAGCGCAGGCTTCCCGTGCAGTGGCATGGTGTGATCAGAGGGCTCTCGTCATCCCCTTCACAGTGACAAATCCTACGGGAGCCAAAGAATACAGTCAACACTAAGCTAGAGGCAAGACAGCTGTAATAGGAGGGAAACAGGGGAGATCAAAAAGAAAAGTTGGCATGAAAAGCTGGCGGATATTTCCCCAAAGTCAAGCGAACTTGAGTTTTGGAAGATATATGTCAGGAAACTTGTAGCATTCTCTAGTAGTACATATAATATGACAAAGCCTGTAGAAAATGTTAATTTATTCCTCATTTGCATCAGATATGGGAAAGCATGGCAGGTGGGAATATAATTTCACAAATATAAAAGCATATTAAGACCCTGAACGCAGAGGACAATAGATGTCCCACATGAATGAACTCAATCAAGACAAACTTATTTGATTCAAAGCACTTCATTTTCCGAAAATCATTTCATTTCATTTTCAGAAAATAATTCTCGCACAAAATTGAAGACAGCAAATCTAATCTTAGTAATAAATAAATGGTTTAAATGGTTCAAAGTAATGGATAAACAGCTATATATAGTTATAGAGTTAATAGTTAGATATTGGTGATAGTAGTTGTAGTACAAATGCAACCTGAACGTTGACAGTTGAATTGTATAAAAATATATGGTCAGAGTGAATAACATCCAGTTTATAACCCATGCATAAGAATATGACGGGTGGGGTCGATGAAGGGGTACTTAAGTTCATCAGATAGGGCTGTGGGGGTATTTGTGGGGTTGTGGTTGATGTGTTGGATGCCGTAACATTGTTGTTGATTATATTGTATGCTTGTATGTCAACTTAACATAGTTATCATTAGAGGCAGCTTGTATCAGTTCCAACAAGGAGACTGAGATTGCGACTGCTCCAACTGCAGGCTATCTATATTAAGCATTTATCGCTCGCTTGCTAATATAGTTTTCACGGAGTCTCATTTGCAACACGTAATGCTCGGGTGTTTCAGCTGACTCATTATGTGGAGATATATATATATATATATATATATATATATATATATATATATATATATTATTAAATGATAGTTTCTACCTTTTTTAAATTAGCAGTAGTAGTAGTAGTAGTGGTTATTATTATTCCAGCTACTCTACAATATTTCCATGTAATCCCTGACAACTGCAGAAGTACCCGTGGTTGGGAATCACTGCAACACACCACTACAAACCACAAATAATCATAGTTGAAATTTTGAAGCAGCTCAAATCTGATATTTCTTGAAATGTTATTTCATGCAATTGCATTCAACTTAACGGGTGTTTGTGATATTGTGTTCAGCCCCTGTAGATGCTGGTAAGATATTCTGGGCACAGGTACAGAGTAGTGGAACATTTGATTAGATGTCTGCTACCTCTAAGGACTGCAGGACAGGCTTTTCTAAAGGAGAGGAACCAATCAGATTGTTAATATCACACCAAAACGGTCCCCCTCTCCTCCACAAGATCACATTTCGGACACTGACTGACAGGTTGGAGGACAGGAGCTATTAGTCATCCACACTAAGGAGGAGTGTATTTGTCTGTGTCTTGTCTGTTCAGTGTAAGTGAGAATGTGTGTGTGCATCTGACGACAAGGTAGACTGTGTGAGAATCCAGACTAAGTACACACTTTCACCAGTAAGTCAGCCAGTCTGGCAAAGCAGTGAGTTTCAGTGGAAAAAAACTAAATGAGGGGTTGGAGAAGGTTGTTAGAGAAACCTATTACCTCCAAGTCAAGTCAATAACACATGCACACACCAGACTTGCGGGAAGCAGATGCTAAAGTCATTATGATCTCAGTATTCAATGTCAGGACATTGACCTTGTTCTCAGTGAATGAGCAATAAGCCCCCAAATCAGCTGCAGCTTGTTCCACCACAACATGACTTTGATTAAAGGTTAGGCTGGTGTCTGTGGCTAGACTTACAGAGCAATTGTAAGGGGAGGAAAATCTGTTGGATGTAGAATAAAAGTGCACATGATGCCCCCTGCAGAGGCATCATGGTTAAATGGATACAAGCTACACAAAGGAAGCAAGTAGTTATTTCAACCTAACTTCAAATCCACTTTTGTTCTACCGATTTCTGCCAACGGATGCATAAAACAGGAAAGGCTTCTACTGTTCTCCCCCTGAGTGAGATGCAGAGATCAGTGGTACTTCTCTCTGGGGAGGAAGAAACAAGCAAAGAAAGGCATTGAAAAAAGGTGCAGAAGGAGAAGAAAGTAGGGTGTTGAAATGGGTATGTCTTTATCCCGGTTCAGGAGAGGATAAGAACACATGAAGGAGCACATGCACACACACACGTGCCCACACACGTTAGAAAGTGAATGTCTATTTCCAGACTTCACTGATCTGGCCAAAGCGTTACAAGATTAAAAGACAAAGTGAACAAAGGAGGATAAAAATAGGTCATTTCTACGTGTTTCGCAAATAGAGGAGGAGGTGGAGGGAGTGGAATGAAGACTGAGGGATTAAAGGATTTAAGAGACACAATTAACATCTCTGGAAGAGTGTTTTTGGTACTGCTATTGGTTATGGCTGGGTTGCTTTGTTTGTGTTTGTTTGCATGGATCACAAGATCTTGAGCTGAACATTCTCATCCCACACATTGTCCTCTTTCAAAAAAAAAAAAAAAAATCAGCCTGAGGATCTGGACTCTCATGCTGCTCATATTGAAGCTTGGCGCTTGCGGATTGATTTGACAAATTATTCTAGTGTGGAATTGTTTTTAACGTGGGAGGGGATAACCGTGGAAAAATCCCTACTCCTCCACATGGAGCCACAGTGGGAATAAAAGTGGAAGAGACTGGGGATCTTCAGCTGAGAAGTTTAAGTTTCATGGAGGCTTCACCTGCTCAAAAAAGCTAAAATCATAGATAAACTGTGGCAAATGTGACTTTAAAGATAAAAATCTCAGGTTTGCCATTCAAAGTAACGTGTAAATCCATACATTTGACAGAATAATCCCAAACCCTTGTGCAAACTCCCAGCTAAAGTTACAGTATATGTGTCAGCAGCGGCAGATTCCATGCACTGTTAACCATGCGAAGGAAGTTAAAATTTTATTTGCATTGCTTGAGCAGCCAAAAGACACCCTGTTTAACAGTAATTTTAAGATGGCAGAGGCGCCGTTAGAGTATGTCAACATTAAAATGTGAGAAGAAAAACAGAATTGGGAATTCACAAGCAGCACAAGCTGAGAAGGAAACAAGCTCGGCAACGTTACAGCCTTGGCAGGGCATTCACTTTCTTCCTGTTCTCTCTTGTCTGTTTCCTCATACTTTTCTCTTGTGGCATTCAGCCGATCTTTGCACTCTTCACTCTCTGCGAATGTGTCGCTTTAAGATCTCCTCCCTCAAGCGACTCCTTGCTCTGCCCTCCTCCTGTGTTTATGTATTTATTTTCAAATGAATTTTTCAACACCAATCTGTTGTTTTTTGCGTTTCTGCTAAACAGATATCCATAGGGATGACATCGGAGGCGTTTTGTTCTCTCCTGTTCTCAGCATGTTCAGTTTGGTTTGAGCAGTTTAAACGCAACACTCTGCCAGGGACACGCTGATCACAGAAAAACACAATTCAATTAGCGACGGCACCACTGGAAGCCATTTCCCCAATTCCTCCTTGTTCTGCAACTCTTACAAGGTTACTTGACTCTGTTTGTGTGGCCAATGTTGCTTTAAAACAGGATGCTACATTTGCTGAGAAGAAACTTATGTTTCAGAGGAAGGTTAAGGAATTACATAGACTCTAGTTAGTTTATATTGTCAGACAAGCTTAAAAGATATGCTTTGTAGCAACGTTTTTTCCGTGTACTCCATTTACTTCAGAGGTTGGCCATGTCTATCAAATGAAAGAGGGGTTAAGTGACAGAGTTTTTCGGCTTTCTAATAGTTTTTCCAATTTCTAATCACACATGGAAATGTTTCATGATGAAGGTAATGCATTCAATACATTTGTTAAGATACATACGTGTTTGTTCCTTTAGGTTTCCCTTAAAATGGGACATTTCTGATAAGGAAAGAGACCAAGACACCTCTTATCAGACTTACAACCATTACTTTCTGAAATGTTGTCAATAAAACAGCTAGCTAATAATTTACATGCCGTTTGTCTGTGAAAAACAACCACCCACACACACCCACTGTGTAACAGGTGAGGACAGCCTCTGCTCATGCTTCAAGCCACCTGACAGAAAGCTGGCACAATGTGTGTGTGTATGTGTGTGTGTTTGTGTGCGTGGACACAGACTACGCAAGTTGTTTGAAGCCAATAATCTGCCTACTGATCTCTGGCCTTCACCTTGCCAATTCTAAGCTCATGTTTCTATATCAGCCCACAGCTGACGTGCAAAACATATAATCTGGAACCCAGAACATACACAGACCACAGCTGAGCGGACTTTGCTTTGTGCTTAAGACTTCACTCTCATCAACCCAGTGAACTGTTGCCACGCGGAGTGCTGACTGACAGATACTAGTGGTGTAACGGATCACAAAACTCACGGTTCAGCTTGGAGTCACACTATATATAATAAAACACTCAATCTTTCTTTTCACTGCAACTCTGCATCAAGATTTAGGAAATTGTTATTTAAAAAGTAGGTAACAGCGGCAGTAAAACTATACCTCACACTATTATGGTTAAACTTTGCAATTAATCCGGATTCATGTGCGTGTCGAACCGTAGGTGGGGAGATCTGGATGGTCACAGATATTGTAACCCAGAAGGGCTCAATGGGATCTATGTAGGGCTCAAAATTCATTTTCTTGCCGACATCTCCCGCTAGCAAGCCTCATCTGTAGGGGCCACAGCCATGACCTGGTCTGTAATTAAATATTACTCAAAATCTGTCCTTCCTAACATAGTCTGGCAAAGCCAATCAGATTGCACACAGACTGCCACGTGAAAAAGACTGATGGCGACCCTGTTGACCCAATCAGACAGACTCCATCGGTTCAGTGCTGTTTATTGTCCCCCGTCTGCCTCTGTTCCACTATTTCTCAGACGGACACTCCAGTCCTCAATACTATTAAATGTTGTACCCTAACCTCTGCACCTCTGTCTTTCCCACAACATTGCAACTGCCTACTGCAAAGCTTGAAGCTTACGGGCAAAATCAATCACACATTTGTGCAGCCCATGTAAGACATTTTAATGCCTCATCGATCTAGAAACAATCAGAAAATATTAAAAAAACACAGCTTGACAGCACAATGAAAAACATGGCAGGGCCCTGAAACGACAGTGAAGTGAAATGAAATGGTATGAAATGAAGTCACAGTTTTGTACTAGAAACAGGAGGGGTTGAATCGGGACGGCTGAGGAGGAGGTGTGCAGTGTTGCAGTGTGTGCAGACAAAAGCATCTATGTGTCAGGTTCTTCTGATCGTCAGCTTCACTCTGAGCAGGGTGCTGCTGTGGTGCAAGATATTTTTGCTGGGTAGTTACACTACAGGATGAGAAGCTCTCCACTACTCCACAGGGCTCTGGGGTTCAGTGCCATGTAATGGCACAGGGGTGGTCTGGGCTCTACCAAGTCACAGAAAGGGTGGATGTGGATTACACCATCCAGACAGTCACCCACCTGCAGCAGTCCTCAGATAGCGAATAGGGTGACAGTGGCCCAGTTTTCTCTGACAAAGGGGATGGGCAGCAGTCCAAGTCGCTGTCCTCATCCATATAGCACAGGGGGGCTAGAAGAGCACCAGCCGCAGTGACCGTTTTTGGGGTTGCCAGTTGGCCCGTGCCCTTTGAAGCTGCACTGGGTCGGTCCTCCTCAAACACGTCATCATCTCCCAGTAGATCATCGGGGGGAAACCCTGACTCACTGCCTTCCAGCAGGACACTAGAGGACTTGGTGATGTGGAGGTGAGAGGCGTAGCTGCCCAGCTCAGAGCACTGCAGACTGGCCGAGGTGGAGGATCGAGAGAAGGGGAGGAGGAGACGGAGGAAGGTGGTGCTCGGAGAGTGATGAGAGTGGTGGTGGGTGTTGGAAAGAGGAGGAGGAGGGGCTATGATGGCAGGGTCAGATGGGAGACAACTGGCAGGAGGGAGTCCCAACATGTATTTGTAGTTGTTGGTGAAGGAGGGGACGAGGTGGGGGTGTGTGTGTGTTGAGAAGACTGGATTTGGGGTCTGGTGTGTGGGTGTAGCCAGCTTGCCGTTGACTGTGTGTCCTCTTTGATCTGAGCCGGGTGGCTGAGCAGGCTCTGGCTTCAGCTCCAGCTCTCCCTCAGAGCAGGTGCGGTCTATAAAGTGCAGACCACGACAAAGACTGTCCACGCGCTGGCCCATGTCGTTGAGAGACGCAGAAAACCTGAGCGAGCCGTTGGGGCGGATGTTGACAGACGAGGGGCGGAGCAGGGAGAGCCAGTCTCGTTGTTTGGCGTGTTTGGAGGCCGGTAGCGACTCTGTGCAGAGGGTGGTTACTGAAAAACCTCCTGTACCGTGACAGGTTTTACCATTAGAATTCAACAGAGCCACCGCAGTCTGCTTCTGACAGTCCTGATCCTGACTGCAGCTGTTTGTGCATGTGTGTTTATGAAAGAGGAACGTGATTGACGACAGTGGTACGGGACAGCAGAAGAAGGAACGGGAAAGGACAAAAAAAAAAAAAAGAAAAAAAAAAAGAGAAGAGAAATGGAAAATACATCATGCACTTGAAAACAAAGGAATTTGGAAATAAAAGGTTTCGGACGCTTTGCCTCTAGATGAAAAACAAAGGATGACATTTGTTACTATAAAATCCAAAGTTCCCACAGTGACAGTGTATTGCTCAAGGGTAAAGGGTACGCAAACATCCCCCACTGATAAAGTTCTTCACCAGTAATGGACTGATAAATAGATTCAATTTATTGGCCTCTTGTGTTCATATCACTGTGGACACAAATGACATCACTGGCAGTAAGAGTGAAATGAGGTTGAAGTGGTTTGTACCTGCAGATATCCTGGCTGGAGGGAGACACAGACGTCCTTGAGAAACTGCATGGAGCGTTGACTGAAGTCGGGCTCCCCGCCTGAGGAACAAAACACATAACATAACTAAATGTAACTACTGTAGGAAATAATTGCATTATTCAACAAACAGGATTAAATTATATTTCCTGTGCTGCCAGGTCGTGGTGAGAGTTATCAGGCTATCAATGCCTGAATCTGATCTTGAAAATGCGTCACGCACTGAAGCACGGGATGATAAAAAGGAAAAACACAATACTGGCAGTTAATCTATCTGATTAAAGTAGTGCCACGCAAAATCTGTCTCAGTGCGTCACAGATCAGGCAAAACACCAGGATGCCACGGAGCGGAGCGCAGAGGAAACAGACTGCGAGACAGAGGGGAAAGTTATGAAGAATGAGACACTGAGAAAGGCACAGCTGGAGGACGTGAGGCTGTAGACTCGTTCAGCCTCCACAGAGAATCTTTTAACAGATGCACCTGCAGGTAGAGGCTGTTATAATGAAAATACCATCAGCATTATCTATTGTAGCTTTCACCAATATTTATCTTCCACAAACGCCATGATGAGGATTACTTAAAATGATCTTGGATTTGAAAAGCTTTATTACAACTTTATGGGCTTCATTCACATAGTTTTGGACAGAATTTCTATTGGTTTTGATCAAAACTTTACTCAGCAAATTTACTATTGAGATCTGGGAACATGAAAACATCCCTATAACAAAGTCTGATGGGGCAAGAAACACGAGCTGTCAGACAATCATACAAGTAGTACAACAGTTTGGCCAGATTATGTTAACTCGTTGGTAAATTTGGGTAATAAATCTGCCTTTATGCAATGTTGTCAGGAAATCCTTTAGTTATGTCAGTTTGGATGCGTTCATGCATTATTCCAGGATGGTACTAGCCTTGTAGTCACATCACTTACTTACTAAATCTGTTGCGTTTACAGTGTTATACATTTGGAGCGGTTTGTTAAAAAGTGGAACAAGATACAAACTGTGTAGGTCCTTTTAAGTTAGCCGAATTGATTCAATTAGTGTTGATATTGGATTTTATTTAGATGTAAGTGAAAGCAATGATGGCTTTGCAGGCTTTTTGCCCCCCCTTTGTTGTCACTTATGCAGTTGTTTTTACCGGTGGAAGATACTGTTGCTGTCAGAAAATCCCAATATTACCGCTTGTAATTATGGTTTGAACGATATAATAAGAACACTGTACAGCATGAGAAAACTGTGCACACACACAACTACAATAAAACAAGTATGAAAGGTCAACAAAGGTTACAATGGACTGTTTTAAATACGTCTTAAAACCTGTATGATTGTCTGGCATCGTCAGTGCCAAACAGGAAAACACAAACTATAGCCGCCTTTACTTGCATCCAGCATACCACTAATAAGGAATGTCTCATTTACATACCTCAGGTCCCTAGCGACCCACTAAACCTTTTAGAGAAAAACATTAGAAAAACAAGGAAATGTAATGCAGTCCTGGGTCATTAAAGAACCGAAGAATGCATTTAAGGGTTAATCCAAACTTTATTTCTTGGCTGAACACATTTGACTTCCCGGAGACTCCAGGACTTTCTTTTTTACTTTAGACAGAGCCGCTGGTTCTACCTTAATATGTAGCGTATAGACATGAGAGTGGTATCGATCTTCTCATCTTACTCTCAACAAGAAAGCTAATTTCCCAAAATGTTGAACTATTCCTTTAACAATGTAGCCAACATCCCAGTGCTCTCTCAGAGTGACAGCATACAGACTGGGCAGGGAGGGTTGGTAAAGACCAGGATCAGGTGGTGTTTGGGTTGCTAATGTAAAGACATGGGGGGGCTTGGTAATTTCAATAAGAAACTAATTACCTATCGATTTTTCTAACTAAGGGGAAATTTATAGCTCACGGCCTGACACCAATCAATAGAAAATTCAATGTCCAGCTACGCCCTTCAGTCTGTTTCTCTGTCTGCACATGAACAGCACAGCTTCTCTCTGCCACTCGTCTCTTTTCTATTGTCATTCTTTAATAGTTCACCCAAGGTTGCAGTTTCACCAGATCTTTTAATTTCTCTTCAATATTTAAAATCACCGTCTAATTTTTATTAGTTCACATTCAAGGCTGCTGTTCGAGGCTCCTGTAGGAGTCTGGCCTATAAATGTAAAATGAACTGAGAAGTGGGTGAGAGATAGAAAGATCGGATCAAAGCAAAAGAAAAAAAACATTATTTTGTAACTTGCAATATATTTAGCTACATAGGTGGAACATGCTGCTTCAGGCCTTCACTTAAGCAATGACTAAAATCAAGACAGTGAGGACAGCTGCTTAGCTAAAGCATCATGTCATCAAAATCTGAATCAAAACTGATGAAAAAGGTAGATCATGACTGCACTGATTACACCAGATGGTATCTTTATTCCTTATTTTATTCTGGCCCTATAAACATAATGTTCCCGTGCCAAATTGCCTCTGTTAATCATTCACATTGTCATCCTATGTGAGTTGGCCATTACTAGAGTCAAACAACAGAGTGATGACACAGCTGAGATAGCAATGATTAACTTCCTAACGGCCTGTATGACTCTTCAGACTTCTATTAGGCCTCTTCTCTCTCATAACTGCCCTCTCTTGTGACGAGGACCTTTGATGAGTAAACGAGTGTTGCGTTTAATGGATAACCAAAACGCTACAAGCGATGATATTTAAAATTTGTGTCAGGTGGCCTTGCCACTTTTTACTTTTGAAACTGTACACTGTAAAAACAAACGTATTTACACTTAAACGTGTCCATTCAGTTCTTGGTTCATTCAGTTATTTGGCTCGGATGTGCTTATTAGATATAATCCAGGCTCGTATCATCTTCTAACTGTATGAACACCTGTTTATTGTGCTTGGTGAAACAAACAAACAAACAGTCTCCCAGTTCATTATCATAACTACTTATTTAACCTCTCTCCTTGAGCACTCCCGTTCTCTATACACACATAATTCATCCATGCAGAAATAATCCTCTTATTCACTTGTTATACTTTTCTTCCTCCTTTTACTTCTTATCTGTTCTGTTCTGTATCTGTTCTCACACTTGCTATTATCTCTGCCTCCATTCTTTTTTTACTGTCTCCATCTGTACCTGGAGACAGCTACGGATCTAATTTTCTAGCTACCAGGGCCTTTCGAAGAATAAACTTTAATATCGAACAGAATCAATAAATCACCGCCTCCCATTAAGAAGCTTTTAACAAGCTGGACACATTGCTGAACAGACCATGTGAATGGATCAGATGTTGACAAGATGCCAATAGAAAAGCAACATAGACGATTAGCATCACAACCCATTCGTGACCTTGAAAACAAAACAATCTCAAGGTGTCAATGTCCACCTCGTCAACATCACTTTCACGTCCAACTCTAAATCTGATCATATTTTATAACAAAACAATCCAAATTTAAGGTCCACTTACTAGCTTTTCTCCCAAGCTTTCAATCATATTGCATGGTTTTTAAATCAGTGGACAGCGATTGCTCAATTGTAATAGAATGAATGAGGTAATAAATACTGCTAAACAGCAGGCTCATGACTTTTGATACAGATATGTTAAAATAATAGGTTTTTGACAAGTACACCTTCACTTTGGACACAGATGGTTTGGTATATTAAAGTGCCAAAATGCCTGTCGCAATCCTTTAATAGCTGAGCTGACATGATTAGTTAATTCATCATTCGACAGAACATTTATAAGCAACTATAACTACAGCTTCTCCAAAGTGACAATATGCTATATATGAAAGCAAACTGAAAATCTTTGGTTTGTCAGACTGAACAAGAAGTTTGAAGTTATCATCTGAGAAACTATAATGGGTATATTACACTATTTGACTTTTTTCAGAAAGAAAACAATGAATCTAAGAATTGAATCATTAAAATGATCATTATAGCTGCGGGCGTACATAGCTGACAATAGTATGACCTTTGTTGCAGTGACTGTAAATGTGGTTAGGCTGCTTCAGAGATAAAGTGCTTTTCCACCAGGGTTTGTATTCGTTTTTGCCTATCCTCAATACAGTAGGTGTCATTTTACAACTTTGCAGACAAATAAGCAATAAATGGCATTTTTCACCAAAAGCATTTTGTAATAAAGCCATTCAAGTCTGGTTTCTCCGAGGACTGGAGCCAGCTTCAGCAGAAACCCGTAAAAATGAGCAGTGTTGCCAACAAAGAAAACAAAACAAACTATGATGTTTTCCAAGAAATTAACAATTAACTTCACTTTCTTCTGGGCTTGGCCCAGTGTCTGATTTCAACACCAGTGGTCTGCCAAGCTGAACAGACCAGCAGAACCGGTCTTGTAGAGCTGTGGAGGACAAACCCGGGTTTTGCACTGCAGCACTGGAGCCCGAAACGCTGCAAAACTGCAGCAGCTTGAATGTTTGAGAACCACCAGATGTTTAGCTGACTATCAACGGCAGCCCACTGAGCAGTGGGTCGCTGCTTTGTGTCTTTATGAGGACTTTAATAGTTTAATTCCTTCCCAAACAGTGTAGGATGCATCCCACAGCTCCCTGGCACTGTGCTACAGAGAGAAGCGGCGACAGCTAAGCCTCCTGACCTCGCCAAGTGGAAAATCACCTCCTGCCAAATCAACGGGCCAATCCTGAACCCACTAAAGCTTTCAGAGCTGCTTTTATATATATTCTACACTGACCATTCTTTTAGTTAACAAAAATGCAGATTATTTTCCCTCAGCTCCACCTTTCTTTCACAATTCTCCAGACAATTTCTTTTTTAACAGCTCGATAAAAGACACCTTCTGAATAGATAAATCAATGAACAAACAAACACAGAGCAGACGAGAGATAATGAGTTTTTGGCTTTGGATACACGTATACATTTATATCTAAAACCATAAACCTTAATCCCCCCACAGTGACAAGCTCACTGATGGAGGCAATATCATCTTTATGAAACGATTCACCCCCTGGCTAAATGCTGCAGCTTGTTTTCCTGTTATTATATAAATCTCTCTCTCCTGGTGTGTGTGTGTCTGTGTCATGACAGGTAACTGGATACCTAGAGAGGAGATGTTTTTCTGAGTCATCCTCAGAGAGGAGAATGCTGTTTGATTAAAGAAAACGCCAACAGTTCAGCGACTGTCAACGCGGAAAATATCCAAAGCTAGAAAGGACCACAAGTATCCTGCCTGGTTATCAATATAAAACTAGAGCAAGTGCTTTTACGGAATGAACACATTTTTGGGATGTTTGAGCTTTCACGTACAAATTATCCGGACTGTATTGTCCTGACAGGCTGGAGATGTTATGAAATATTCCTCTCCGGCTGATGCTGTGGTTATTTATATAGACAGATATTTCTTTTAAGTAGGTCAACTATTTAATACGAGCACATTCATATTTGATTTGATCTGACACGAGCCGATGTGATTCAGCTTAAAACTGTGCCATGTGAAGCAAATGTAGGGTTTGTTTTGTTTTTGTTTGTGTCTGGAGCTCCTGTGGAAACGAATGAAAGCAATCACGTATCAGTCAAGATCCTCCATTAAACTGTCGTCAGCAGCTCGTACAGACAAGAAGCCCCTAAATGAATTGAAGTTCCTACCAGCTGTACATTTAGGTGTGATCTATAAAGTGCCTTTGTCTTTCTTTTTCTGGAGCTTTGTATCATAAACGAACTTGACCTACATTTTATATTATTTCAGCAAATAAGGAACATTTGAGTCACGGCTGGGAATGTGAAAATCTTCCATCTCATCCTGCCAATACCGCAGAGAGCGGGGAACCTGCATATATGCATTAAATAATCTTCTGTAGTCTCACAAATCATATTCTGATTCAAGCAGCTTCCAGGGAACGTGGTTTTAGGGGGATTGTGTGTTGCCAAAAATAGTACACTTCTATATCAATCCACTGTTAAATCTTGTACTTTCAGTTGAAGTCTTTGACAATATCTGTCGACAGTTTCAAGAGGACTTTCTGTTCCATTTCCTTGCTCAGGTATCCCAAATTGGTCCAGTGATTCAAACCAGCAACCTTTCCAATCACAAGCTGACTCACTCTCTTTAACCAATGAGACTCCCAGCAGACTCGTCCGCTCAGAGAACAATTAATACAGATTTAAAACCTGCCAGTCAGTGGTATTTCCCTTTAGAAAGGAGCAGGGAACACCAGATGGCAGGCAGACTGTTTATTATTAATTGAACGTGTCAAAACTTAAGAGTTTGTTCATACTTTATGTCCATCACTCAATTACACATACATTTATCAGAAGACTGGTGGCCTAGGTAGGACATTCAATGACAATGCATGGTGTCCAGAAACCGCTAACTGATTAAATCCACCTTGCTTTTCACGGATGAGATAACTGGCTCTCAGATTTGTTGGCCATCTCCTGTGTGTTTCAGACTTGGCTGAAGTACTCAATCATCGTCATCACATACTGTTCAAACTAGACTGAATGCTTGGAATTACCGGGATGTCCCAAAGTGATCTGTGAGATCAATATCTGAGCCAAACGAGGCATGTTAAAATTGATCGGTTTGAGCTATTTTAAGACTCATCATACTATTACATCAAACTATCCTGCCACAGCAGCTCCAGACTGACACTGCTCTCTCCACAGACATTAAACAAAATCCTGTTGGAAACCGTTAAAGAATAATAGTTCAACATTTTGGGAAATACACTAAGCATAAAAACGCCAAAGCATAGTTTTGCAGGATGTTACATGCCGTACTTCCCAAAATGTTGCACTATTGCTTATAACATTTCCCTTCCTATTGCTTCCTGGAGAATGCTATTTTTGTTCATGCAGTCTTAGTTTTATAATTTCAGCTGTAATTCTTATCAGCTGCCAAAGGTCATTTATATAGATGTGACTTGTAGGTTATTACCCAGTTCAACCATTGTAAACATCTGATTTTGCAAGTACTTCCTGTTTCAACTTTGACAGACTTTGGACTCATTGCAGTTGTGCACACAACACAATTCTACAATGCAATTGTAGAATCTGTTCACTTTTGGTTTCATTATCAAATCAGTGGTGTCAATAAACTGATTAAACTGGGGATTTGTTTGGTTGGGCCTCTCATGTTGCTTGCCTAAATATACTTTGTTATAAAGCTGTGGTGTTTGGCTCTCCCAAATTTAACTGGTAAGCAAAATGTTATCATATCCAAGAATGACAAATGCCAAAACTACAGAATCTGAAAATAAGGAGTAAAAATGAAGACTTTTCCTTTAAAAGGGTTAAATATTGTTTCAGATTCCGTATATTAAATATACATACTGAATATTGACTTAAATACAATATATTAAATGACTCAGGCCATGATCAGGTGCAAATAACTTTCTTTCAGCGCATCTGTTATCTGCTTTCAAATTGAGAAATTTAAGAATCTCTTCAATTAGGAATTAAATTCAATAAACCCTGAATCATCAATTCCGTAAACGATCAGTGGGTCAGTTTATGTAAAGTGGTCTGTGTTTGTTTTACTAAGGCATACACCTCTCTAGTTCCCCCCCTAGTCTCCTCACGTTTAAAGAGTGACTGGCTCGTGGATCAAACATTATTGCCGGAGCGGTCCCGTGTTGATGAGGTGACCCTGACATCTACTAGCACATGTAAAGGGTTTATCCTATAAGAGGCTCAGGAGAACAAGGATTGAAACCCTGGGGTCAGATTCGATGCAAGGTGTAGCTTTGCCTGAGGGAGTGAGAGGATAGGGAGGAAAGAAGGGAGGGAAAAAAAAGAGAAAGGCAAGAGCCACAGAGGGAAGAGGTTTGTCTGACAGAGAGCTACACTGAGCTGAGGAGCTGAGGTGTAAAGACACATTTATTCTCAGGAGGTTGATCAGAGAGGCAGCTCTGATTGGGGTGATGCGATGCGAGAGAGGCAGGTTATCTATCAGCTGCTCTCACTCCACTGAATGTCTATATATCCTGTCAATCTCTGACTTACTCCACAGCTGCTCACTTCACCACTGCCCTCCTGTCTTCACATTCTCTTTCTTTTCTCTCTCCGTGGCAGAGTAAGAGTAAATACATCAATCATTCATTCAAATTGTTCCACTTGTGTGTGTGCTTTGCTCACCTTCGATATATTGCTGGACCTGCTTGCTGAATGACCCAGAGGCTTTTCATTCTGTTAAAGAGGAAAACAAAGACAGCTCCAGTGAGTGAAAAAACAAACTCACAAACACAACAGAAATGCTCTCCAATCTACACATGCATTCTGCACAGTGAGAACATGCTGATGTTTACCTCACCAGCTTAGATTAGCATATCAGCAGGCTAACATTTTCTAAATAGCACTAAACACAAAGTACATTTGAGACTGGAATGTCATTTGTTTTGCAGGAATTTGATCGTGAACAAAATTGCAATTTTGATCTGATGAGAGCACTATGAAAGGTTATGAAAAAGTTATTACAATTCTTCCTAAAGAGGGGTTTAAACATCCAATAACTGTCAAGACATTTCACTAAAATCCCAAAATGTCAACCTCATGGTGGCACTTGAGGTAAAGTCAGGTGCCAAAGTCTAACTAACATGGCTAAATGACAAAGTAAGCAGATATAAGTAATAATGCAATGTTTTTATGGCGTGGATACAGTAATATAAATGAAGACATTTTGTATAGTAGGACTAGGGAAGATTCATGGTTTGTCTCGTAACGAACACAGCAAAACAAAATCTCTCAGCAGCTCTGTGAGCCTGAGCTGTTTGGCATCTTAAGTTGGTAAATCAAGTTCCTCTGGCAAGAGACAAAAGGAGGACAAGCTGATTACATAACACATCCGTCCAAATTTCAAATCAAATGGTGTCACAATATTTGTATCATTACCCAGGGAGAGAAACAGAGTTTTGAGGCTTTAATGATCCTCGATTCCCTGTCAGTGTACTCGGCTTGCATCAGAAACTCAGATAAATAACCACTGGGGTGTTGTGTTGCATTCAGTGTTGGCATTAAAGCCTTGCATGGTTCCTTAAATGAGTAATCAATCATAGTTACATAATGCTGAGTTCACACTGGGTTTCACAATGCTGTGCTGCTTTGGACACATAAATGTGTGGCCAGATTAAACTGTTAGGGGCAAAACATTCCTTCAGGCTTCCATCAAGTACAGTGCACACAGAATGTCTGAACCACATTTCGGGCAAAAAAACAAAAATTTCAACCTCATGGTGGTGCCAGAGTAAAAGTCAGAAGGCTTCATCCTCTGGGGATCATAAACATCTGTACAAAATTCTCATGGGAATCCATCGAAGAGTTGGTGATACACACACACACACACACACACACACACACAGTCTATATATAGACTGGCAACGTTTGTTTGTGTGGAAATTTCGACCCTGCCAACTTTCCTCATGTTGTTCATAGGCAGCAGCTTAAGTGTTACCTCTGCCATCCTTGTCCAGACAGGAAGTACATTAACCTTGCCACCAGAAACTCATGAACCATGAGTCTATACACACACACACACACACACACACACACACACCCTACCACTAAGAGACTACACGACGTGCTTCCACTTCTTAATCACTTTAGTGCTTCACTTGTGTCCTTGCTGTGACTAGTTGCCATGGCGATAGGACTACTGTATCTGCCAAGTCTCTCCGTCACTCTCTGTTTCTGCCTGCTTCCCTCCATCTTCAACCTTATTTTTGTCTGCCCTCACGAAACGCCTGAGAGCATTTAACACAAGACACACACACGCACATGTGCACGCGCACACACACAGGACCGTGGTCACATAGAGGGTCTATGTTTTGATAATGCAACCACGCCTGCACTCACATCCAAATGTATGAATTCTTGACCTTTAAACTACTGTCACACCCTCAGCTGGTCTTAATGGGGGCAAAGGGGTGGCAGGATCTGTGGTCAGTGCAGAGAGTGCAATTAAACACGCAGACTTTTTTTACTTCTTACCTGTAATTCTCCAACAGTTGACTGGTCACAGCAATAGCAAAAGTTTCCCTTATCTGATAAGGCAAAGAGCTGACATTTTATAGGAAGGAAACAAAATTCTAAATAAACATCTGTACTCAATTTCCTGTCACTTTGATAAACTAAAATGTCAGCTGCAAGCTTGTGGTCATCATCTCTCATCTCCAAGTGTATTCATCTAGTGTTTTAATCTGCCGATCTCCTGTATGATGCACTTGCTGGCGGATACAGAGACACAACTTGAAGGCTTCAATTCACATGCAAAAGTATAGAAAAGAGAACAGAAAAAGGCAAAAAGAAACCTGAAGTTTGTATGTTTCAACAATAGTTCTGAGGATATAACTGCAAAAAGAGACAAGAACTCAGTCTCTTACTGTAATAGTGGATTAAAATTAAATAGTTATCCTCCATCTCCATGTCATTACCTCTTCAATACAGTGCCACGCAATGGTAAATACAGCTCTCAATTGGTGCCATTTGTGCAGTAAATCAATTGTTAGATTGTCGAAGAGGATAGAAATTCAGTTTTTACAGAAGATGACAGCCGGGGATAAAGGGTGAGGGCAAAAGAAAAGAACAAATTGATGAACCTTGCCCTTAATCCTTCCTTCTTGGCCAAAAATGGAGTAACAAGCAAATATACCCAGACCACAGGTGTCTGGGAAACCCTGAATGACTTTTACAGACAGCAGTGGTTAGAGCAGAGAGGCTGCGGATGGATGAGAAAGGAAATGGATCAACACCATTTACATGCGTCCTGTCTTTCTTTCTAACCCTGTTTCTCTAAAAATCCTCTATCCCAAAGTGTATTACCTCCAGTACAAGGTCTGGGAGTCACCTTCACTGCCACCATGACTGTAGACTATAAAAGGGCCTTATTCTCTGGGTTCATGCATAATTCTGATAAAGAAGGTTTCAGGTTTCACAGTCCGCTGTGTCTGTCTTTCTCCTCCTCCTCTGTGGGTCTGTTCACAGCCCCAGGCTTTGATAACACAACTTTCAGACTGGACTCTGAAGACTGGAGCTTGTAAGAAAATGAAGCTTAGGAGAGTACGGCAGAGGAGGAGAAGAGGTCATATTCAGAGGGATCGCTGTGTGTTTCAGGGCTATGTTCTCGACCCACGGGGTGGAGGGCTCAGCTCGCTTTTATGCAAGAATCTCAAAAGATAAAATCTTGTATTTAACCCGGCATCTTTGAAATGTGTCTGTTCTTCACAAAGTTTCCGCCCTCAACACAACTTTTTTCAATATTAGAGTGGAATCCACCATCGGTGCCGTCTTTGATGAAGACGGCACCGATGGGACTGTAGACTAAATGTGGGCATGTAAAAGCAATTCAGTCCATTTTAATCAACCAAGGAAATCAAGTGGGAACAATTTAATAACTGATCATTTGAGTTGTTTAATCAAGTAAAACATCAAATATTTGCTGGTTCCAGCTTTTTAAATGTGAAGATCAGCTCCTTTTCTCAGTTTAGTATCACTGTAAATGTATAATCTTCTGGTCTTTGACTTTTGGTCAAAACATTTGAAAGTGTCACCTTAGGCTCTAAACACTGTGTTGGGCATTTCAATACCAATACACTAAACAACGAATCAAAAAAGATTATAGACGAATAAATTAATAAGAACAACCATTAGCTGCACCCCAAAAGGTAAAAGTCTCTTATTTTGTTGATCATATTAGAGAATTAAATGTTGCTACTAGATTCTTGCTTCTGGTTTCTGCATCGTTTCACACCAGGGTCATGACAGAGGCAGAGCAAAACAATAGGTTGTGTTTGAGGTCAGCAGCTTCTCAGAATTCAAAACTTGAGACCTACATTCAGCAAAGGCTGTTTTCACCGCATCTGCTCTCGCCTAAACCAACAACACTTTCAGTTTGAACACAGACATGAAGTGGGAGCCTGTCAAGTTTGTAACCCTTCAGCATTTTATTTTGTCATGAGAGATTGAGACAGTTTAAAAAGAACAACTAGAGTGCAGGCAGGTTTGTGACAACATAGATACCCTTTTGAATGCTTTTATGCTCTTTCAATGCAGGATATATTCACACTTTCAAGGTGCTTCTGTGCTTACTGCTGAAATGTTAATCATCTACTTTGACTTATCTTTACTTCCCGGAGTGTCTTTAAACATCCCTCAGAGGACTTGCCTGGACTCGCTGCATCTGCTCTCCGATGGAAAGAGTGATTGTGACAAGCCACAAGAGTTTGTTTTTCCAACTGTGAATGAGCAACAGTAGCACTCCTTAGTTGCAACAAACCTTTTAGCTGCACTGCATTATAGTCTGTTAAGTCTTCCACCAGTTGAAAAAAATCCAATATCTAATCTCTCCATTGCCAGCAGCATGCAGAAGCCAACACTTCTGTTGCCTCGAATACTTTGTTCATTTTTGTAAATGCATCACAAATATAAACATAAAGTACAACGCCATGCTTCAGGCTTGAAAAAGGAAGAGCGTCAAACTTATTTAAGTCACTGCAGAGACACAATTAAGTTAACATCTTCAGCTTCCACTCCTCAGAGCCAAGCATAGACTGCAGCTCCGCAATCTACTGTAATAACACACAGCATGTTGGCAGAGGTTAATAGAATCACACAGAGTAAGAAAAACAGTGCTTTCGGGCTGATAAGTGGTGGGATATGTAAAAGCGTCTTCATTGAGGATCCCAGGAGGCAGAAAAGATCCCAGCCAAGGACAGTTTAAAAGAGTAAAAATTGATTCTGTGCATTTTAACAGATGCCTTGGGAAATGGCCTCCAACCAACACAAGCTATGTTCAACAATGGCACCTCTGTGCAGTAAATGTAAAATATATGAGCTCCAAAAAATATTTAGGGTGACGGGTTAATCCATTTCAGGGATTTGTTCCTACAATAAGCAGCTCTTTTCTGTGTGTCCCAAACATTGAAAGTTTTATGTGGCATTTACTTTGTTGGGAAAAGGGCTGAAGAATTCCCTTTATCATCTCGTGCTACATAATAGCTGTCGTAACAAGACTGAGAGGGAGTGACCAAGAGATTGTAGGAAAGAGTGACAAAGGAAGAGACATAAAGTAAGAGACAGAGAAGCAAAATGAATGATAGCTATCAGACAGTGGTAATGAGGAGAGTGTAGAAGGAATTAAATCAGTGAAA